>JAWIIG010000129.1:0-88725 GCA_033557465.1 Ichthyophis bannanicus
TGCTCATCAAATGTTACCTGTGTGATGCTTTACAGTCTGGACTGCAATTTAGGGTCCCCCACAAAAACCACATCACCGGATGGCCGCATCCACAATGCTGATGCCAAGGACACGTAATTATGGCACCACACCGCACTAATGGGCGGCCGCTCTCAGACGGCTGTGCGGCAGGAATATACAAGTGCAGGACACGCGTCCACACACTCTGTCTGTATGTCACACAGCAAAACCTTAGTTGTGGGCATGCACAATGACCCGCAGTGTAAGGTGTTACTCACCCCAACCAGGGCAAAGAGTAACATCTGATCGTGTCTGATGTGTGGGAAATAGTGATTCTCTTGTGTGTATGAGCGGCACTGTGAACGATAATGTCCCTTATATGATGCTGTGTGGATCAATGCTGATAAAGGGAATGTTGGATGGGGCGCATTATGTACAGTGGCCTAATCAAACATAGGTTAGGTCCTTTGTAGGCGTAACCGTGAGTCCCGCTGCCACAGGGGACAGTTGCCACAATTGTAGCAATCGCCACATGGGTGTGCTACAACCAATGGAGGCTTAACATTGACCTGTTATCAGTTCTTCATTTGGTGTTCCCCCACAAAAGGAGGCACCAGACGCATACAGTACTGTGACATCATGCATCTGTAGGTGTTAACACTCTCTGGGCGTGTCAGGCTGTGTGTACAATTGTCATTAGGAAACAAAGGCAACCAAACATTATGTAACGGGCACATGTGTACTGTGTAATGTGGACAGACATATCACAGCTGTAGAGGGTATGCTGTCACATACACCACAGACACACCCCGGAGATGGAATTTGAGGGGTGTGTGTTGTGGGCTGGGGACGGCCACGCCCCTCCACATCACCTCTCAGCTGTGCACAGGGGGGTGGGCAAAAACACCAGCGCACAGTTAAACATAGGGGAGTTATAACCAGAGACAGAGTAACTAGCTCAGTGGTTATGCTACGACACACCAATTGTGTGTTCTGATATATAGTTGTGCTGTGACATGTTTGGCTTATACACTTTGATTCCACTGCCAGGCCACTGTGTTGCACATACGCCACGCTGACGTGTCTCACAATGATAGCTTCTGTAACACCACGTGTCTGTGTGTGGATTTTGTAATATTGACAGTCCCGCCACAGGGTGCACACCTGATAGACTATGTACACACAGCATAGTGATGGGTCCTGGTAAGATTGTTCATTACCCACCTTCATTGTCGCGTTGTGATGCAGCACCACGGGCCCGCAGCTGCAGCTTAGTAGCACATATCCTCCCCTGTTTCGTTGCGGGATGGTGGCTGCTGCAGGCAGCTCAGGCTGCAGACAACATTGTGCGGTGTGGGGCTCCGTGGAGGCCCCATGGTGACCATCACGGGGACCTGGGCTCTAAACCTGGGAAGACAGAAAACCGACATCGGCGACAGTATCAGGGCCCTCTGTTTGCAGCTGCCTGCCAGCCACCTCCTCTTCCCCCTCATCCTGCCCAAGCTACCACTCCTACTCCTCGTTCCTCCTATGCCTCCGCATGTGGCGGCAATGTAAAATAGTCACCTGTATGGGGTGCCAAACACAGATAAAAACAGATGTGTCATGGTACTAAAAAAAAGCAACCTCTATGTGAGTGAGTCCAGAGATGTAGACGGCAAGGCATGGATGTTCATCCACTATCTTCATACGTCTGCTGGGGTGTGTAGCCTTCCTGCAGGGAGCCTGCCAAAGGACACATGACGCTGCTGGGTACATGGGTTACAGTTACAGGTACGTTATAGTCTGGTCCCCATGTTTACACTACTCATACAAAACAAAACACATGACGGATTGTTTTAAATACAGTGTTGGAGGGGAACATTTCTGTATACTGCATTTGGGGTGACCATTTCCCTTTGCCCGCTACCCTGGCAATATATATTCAATGGAAAAACTGTCACATGACCCATGCGGTGGGAGGGACATTGAGATCCCATCCATCTACAATATGATTACTCGTGACGCCGTAGCCTATTCACGTTCCACCCTTCAGGGATACACACCCAAAAACCCACAGTGCGCAAGACACAAATCTCACTAGACTCAGGGTTTGCGAACGGAGATAGTGGTGGCACTGCTGTCTATGTGTTGGACACCAATAGGGTATGATGGGGGTGTGCACAAAGCCTCAGACACGCAGGCTCAGGACATTTCTTGATTGAGGGAAGATAAGTTTAGGGGTGTGAATCTGCAAAATGGTAGCTGTGTACACATTGTCATATACAGGGATGGTTATGAGATTGTGATGGATCATGCGTTGACATACATACCTGCATTTGGTTCTGCAGTAGCCAGCATGCACAGGCAGCCCATAGGGTGTACACTGGACCGCAGGCGTTCGGCCGAGCCTGTTGCTCGAGGGCACGTCAGCATGGCTGGTAGGGCCCCACCCCATCCTGTACCCCTATCATGTTGTTCTTCGGCACAGAGGTGCTGCCGTACACCTCTTTTGATGTCTGAAAATCTTTTTTTCAGGCTATCGATATCCCGTAGGGGGCCCCCTGCCTCGGCGACCCTTGCTGGACCTCCTCCCACACCGCCTGACGCCCTGCTGTGCCTGTCCGTGTGCTCTGTCGGCCAAACAGAACCTCGTAGTTTTCAAGGACCAGGGAGAGGAGGTTGTGGTTCTCAGCATCTGTGAACCTTATTGCCCTCCTCCTGAGGGCCTCAGACACAGGGACACGCTTCCTCTTCCCAGTGTGCCTGCTGGAGAGGCGGGCTGGGCAGGTAATGATGGCCCTGGCGCTGCCCCCACCTCCACAGGTCCCTCAGTCCCCGCAGGCCCCTGCCACCAGTGGTACTGGCGGCACCACCTCACCTGCATGGAAACCGGGCTCAGCCGCCCCCACCCGCACCCTCCCTCCCACCCTCTCTGTCTCCGTCCCTCCCCGCCTATCCCTATTCCTCTCTCTACCACTCTCTGTCCCTCCCTCCCTCTCCCTATCCCTCTCTCTACCCCTCTGTGTCTCCCTCTCGCTCCCCCTCCCCCTCTGGCTACGACTCTGTCTCTCCATCGCCCTCCTCCCTCCTCTCTGCTCCCCACTCACCTCCCCACTCGTCTCCCCACCGCACCTCACCCCCTCTGTCCCTCCCACAACAGGCACTTGACAGACACAGCAACCACGACCCAAGCACAGGGCACACAGCACAGGAACAGAACAGTCCACAGACAAGTTACACACACAATGACAGACTACAGATATGGGTACTTATCATACAACACGGGAAAATATGGCTACACAAATGACACAGACCCACCTCTCACTACACCGCCTCTCAAGTACAACACCTCTCTCTACAATCGCTCTATCTCCTCAACCAACCCTCAACGTATGGCTTGCGTTTGGGTGCCTTTGTAGTTTTTGGACGGAGCATACGTTGCGCATGCGTCACTGTGCGATGGCGCTGCTTGTGCGACTCGCATGTGTGGAATTGCGCATGGTCATGCGTTTCGCTCTACGGTTGTGTGTGCGACGCGCAGGCGCAACTCTTAGCGCATGGCCGTTTGTGTGTGGATCATGACGTCGCGGCAACGCATACGCCCATGCGTAACGGGGTTCACATGGGCTCCGCGCACACACAAATGCACATGCGCCCCAATTGGCACATGCGCATCGCAGTCATACACACGCACACGTGACAACATTTGCACATGCACGGCACACACAGACAGATGCCGATGCGTGACGTCCTGCGCATGCGCACCGCGCACAAGCGGCGCGGTAACGAAAAACAGGAAATAACAGTAACCTGTATAAAAGGCGACTGCTGAGTTGGAAACATTGAGGGTGTTTTTGTAGGTGCGGCGTGTGTTTGTTTGGAGAATCTGAGAGCAGGTGTTGTGAGCCATATTGTGGGATTTGTTTGTTGTCTTTGTTGTTTGTTGTGGTTTGCCATTTGTCCAGTGTTTAGGGAAGTGTGTGTGTGTGTGTCTGTGTGTGTGTCTGTGTGTGTCTGCGTGTCTGTGTGTCTGTGCGTGTCTGTGTGTTTGTGCTTGTGTAGTCACAGAGGGGCTTACATGGAGGACATAATAGTTGTTGCATGTGCCCGAAGATGTGGGCAGATGCTGCGGTTGCTGGACAGGGGAGATGATGTCCATGGGGCTGTGGCACAGGGCATGGGTGTGGACCCGCAGCAACTCAGACCTGCTGCTGTGGTGGCTGGCCAGAGAGGTGCTGTGCGGGGACGGCACAGACGGCGTGCTGAGGTGCAGGCTCGGCAGATGCGGCTCTATAGGCCCAGGGCCCAGCTCCAGGGCATGCGTGAGGACCAGGTCATCTCCCTGTACCGACTGAGCACAAGGGCTATTAGGGGGCTGTATGAGGATCTGAAACCTGACCTCGAGCCCCTGACTAGCGGTCCCATGCCATACCAGGTGTAGTCAAGCTCCTTGCTGCCTTACATTTCTTTGCCTCTGGCTGTTTCCAGTCATCTGTGGCCGCAGTGGGTGGCATGAGCCACCCCACCTTCTCACGCTGTCTCCACCAAGTACTGCGTGCTATGGTCAGCCAGGTGGGGGATTACATAGGCCTTCCCCACAGTAGGCAACAATGGGGGACCCTGAACCAGGCCTTTGAGGCTTTAGCCGGGATACCACACGTGATGGGAGCTATTGATTGCACACATGTTGCCCTGGTCCCGCCCAGAGACAGGGAGGTGGTGTTCCGCAACCGCAAACACTACCATTCCCTGAATGTTCAGGTTGTATGTGATGCTAATCTGCATATTCTGAATGTGGTCCCAAGGTTTCCAGGGTCCACCCATGACTCCTATATCCTGCATCGCTCAGCACTATTTAGGGAATTTGAGGATGGACAGTATATTGCTGGGTGAGTATCTCCATATATATCTTCTATGATTAGTCATATATGTATGTGTTTCCGTAACATCACCCATGTGTTGCAGTATTTGCCCACTGTGCAATAGCAACATGAACTCACATTCAGCAAACCGAAAAATGTTGTGACGTTACCTAATTACAGGACTGTAGACATTGTTTAACAGGGGACATGAGTAGCCATGTCACATCCATTTCGAAGCCATATGTGATGTAGAGATGCTGGTGGTGTTACGGAACATATGCACCTGTTCAGATGTGTGTCTCGGGTGTGTATTGCTACTTGCGTCTCTATTCCCTCTGGACACAGGTATTGGGGGGGGGGCATTCGCACCCACCTGTGTATGGATGGGTTTAGATTGTACCTGTGTTAGGTCATGTCAGATGTGTGTTATTTACAATCCATGCTCCTCATGCTTGTCATGTGCGTGTGAGGGCCACACACTCAAGCAGTCATGGGTTTGTCAGCTGTTGTTTGCTGGACAGGAGGGGGAGGGGGTTGACAACATATGATGCATGTTCCTTGCCTTTGCTATTGGGTGTACTTTTTGGCATAGCTGGGGAAATGCTTTTGTCCTCTGCCATTACAGGGGTGGGGTCGAGTCTAGGGTTAGCATTACCTTTGTCCACTGCACATGTGCAGTGCCTAGGCGTCATTGTCCGTGATTCTCCTGATGTGACTCATCATTTGGGAGAGGTGACAGCAAGGACATGGGCCTATGTTGTGGCCTGACGTAGGGGTATTGGGGGGACATACACAGGAACGTTGTCATACTCAGTAGCTGTGATGTTTTACAACTCATGTGGCCTACAATGTTAAATTCAGTGGAGCGCAGCTTAACAAGGATGGAACGGTGATGGTACAGTAGACATGGTGTGTACTGAGATGGATTGTGGACAGCAGTCAACAGCATTTTGCGTTACACTGTAGATATGGAGACCTTTGAGGACATGGGGTATCAAGGTGATATTGTGTTCATCCTGGCTGACATCACAGTCAGACATGTTGTCTGTGTGCGCCTACATTGGCTCAGCACACATTATTGTGCTCTTTAATTTGCTAACATATATTGTTTGTATGTGTCATGTGTGTTTGCTGCGTAGTCTACCATTGATGGTGATGGTGTCGGTGATGAGAACATGAGCCACATGACAGGGCACGTGTGCTCAACATAGGGGGTTTTTTTGGGGGACAAGGTGGGATTGTGTTGTTCTCTGACATGTCTCTACTGACTTCACAGGGCATTTGTTGTGTGTCTATCACAAAAGGTGTTGTTCGGCCTGGTGGATATTTGTGATGTCAAATATGTCTTTCCTGATGTGTTGTGGGTTGTCTCTCTCGTCTATACGTCTGTCAATTGATGGTGTTATGCGCTCATTCATTCACATGCAACATTCTTCTCTGCAGGTGATGCAGGGTATGGGTGTCGGCCCTGGCTCATGACACCTGTGCGTCAACCACGGACACGTGCAGAGCGGAGGTACAATGAGGCCCACGCATCCAGCCGCTCAGTCATAGAACGCACCTTTGGCGTGTTGAAAAGTCGCTTCAGGTGTCTGGATAGAACAGGTGGGGCCTTACAATATTCGCCAATGACTGTTGCAGAGATTATCGTTGCTTGTTGCATCCTGCACAACATTGCTCTCAGGCATGATATCCCTGCATAGATTAATGAGGATGTGGAGGAGGATCCACCGTGCCCCCCTGTACGTGCCTGTGGTGACACACAGGCAGGCACTACGGTCAGGCGTCGATTGATTGCAGACAGATTCACTGGTATGTATTGCACATCTACCCACATATATGTGCTGTTGTGTGCGTGTGAGGTTTATAAAGGGTGATATTTTGACCATTTAGCATTCAGATGCAACACTGCATTGTCCTTTTGGTAAACATCCATCATAACATGTAGTCATGGGTGTGTGATGGACAATGTGGACAGAGCACAGTAGCAGCTGTTGGTGTATTGGGTCAGTGGGTGTTGCTACACCTTTCAGAGCTTTTGGGGGTCACAGTACCATTTAGTGGTTTTTTGTGATAGCAACTGCTGTGCAGACACAGTTATTTGTTGTTCTTGTGTGTGAGGAGCCCGGTGTCTGGCAGATGGTAAGGGGTTTTGTGTGATAGGGGGGCCCATGTTTGTGGAGAGCTTTCATGCGGGCTCTTTGTTTGTGTAGTACAATCTGTGGGTGCTTGTGTGTGTATGTTCTGCTCCTGTCAGCTTGCTATGTCTGTATGTTGGATATTTTCAATGCAATATGTCAGACATAGCACAGTACACATGCGCCTGATAACGTTCCAATGGTGTTATTGATAACGTGTCACGTGTATTGCTGCAACAGCACAGTGTGTGGTAAGGTATGCCTCATCAGGTGTCACAGACATGGATATGGTGAATTATGTGGACATGTGCAGTGTGAAGCCAGGGGGCCATATGATTGCTACAGTCCATTTGTGGTGGAGTCATGCATTGCATCATATTACATGTACACACATACAGATGTGCAGTGGCTCAGATCCTCAATGGGTGGATTTCATTAGGCAACTGTGACGCTGGATGTGTTGGGCCTTGCAGTTTTTTGGGGTTTTCCATTTTGGGGGTGGCATATGTAGTTGATAGTATCTCTACATCTGCCTCATGCCTCTGGGACATGCTGTGTGTATGGCAGGAGAGCACAGTACAGAGACACGGATACCTTGAGGACACTAGCAAGGGATGTTATATCCACATACACACACAGACCTATGTGGTGGTTATTTGGGCCAGTGAGACATCGAAACTATCCTTGGGTGGACATTCTCACAGTTACACAATGGGTTAACATGCAACGATCATGGTCAGGTGACATACAGACATGGGGGTTATTTTGGACAGACATGGTGCTGACATTGCCATGTATTTCGGCACATGATAAGCACACAACTGTCATTATTCTTCGCTGGGGGAGATGTACACTGCATAATATGCATCTACACAGTGGATACAGGTGGTATTGAGGCATATTTCCAGGTGACAGAGGTATTTACACTGTGCTACAAGACAAAATTGGAGGGTACTACACACAGAGAGGGGGGTGTTGGTCTCAACATGGGAGACACAGACGTATAGTGTGACCTTGGGATGCGTCACCAACATGGTGTGTCCATCCACCTGTTTTGGCACGTGTGTGGGACAGCAGGAGGGGGGGGAGGCATCTGAGGGATGTGGGGGGGCCTTGGAATTAGCATCACACATGTACATGGTGCCTCTCCCATGTGCAAGATCTCTGCAGTGTGAGGGTGCACAGTCCGTTGTTGGTTCATGTTTTGGTGTATTACAGCTAGGGACAGTATGTTGCAGTGTGGCATTCCCCGCTGGAACCTGACAAGGTTGTTTTTTCTTTCCACTACACAGGACATACGTGATGACACTGCTGTCGGTGTGTGTCACTGGCACATGGCAGAACATCAGCCGAGATGCTGGAGTCCAGGGTGTGTAGAGCTACAGATACATTGTATGTGTGTGATGTCAGGTGGACAACATCTAGCCTGTTATGTATCATATTTTGCAGCTGGTGTTGTTAACGTATATTCTGTGAGCCGCTCTCACCCATATTTTGCTGTTGTCACACATCTCCACGTGCGGTTGTGTCCATTATTTGTGCTGTAAAGGGTTTTCGGCTAGATTTACACCAGATCCACATGTGGGCCTTGATTGGCTTGTTTGGCGGAACCTACACCTGCTGCCTCCACCATCTTAGTTAGATAGGCCATCATCAGGGTGTCATTGCATGTGACTCGACCATTATTTGCACAAATTAGCACTTGGCCACAGACAGGCCACGTATTACAGCTGTCACATTGTACGACGCATATTGTGTGGGTGGGTGTTTATGGGTTGACTATGTGGTGCTGCATTGTACAAGCATGATACATTGTCATGTGCTGTGATGGGTGTGGGCACCTGGGGGGCATTGTGTGGTTTGATACCTCTATAGTAGTGCTGTTCACCTTTTCATCATCGTCCACGTTTCTGGTGAGCAGAGTTGTGTCTTGTGTTATGTGGGACTGGTGTTGAGCAACATTTCATTCTCTCTTACATAGGCATGATGTGGAGATCCCTCATGTGTGACTTTACATGTTGGTTCTACTGGTTGGCCTGACATCGTCTCCGTTCGCTGTGACCTGGTGTGGATATGCAGCAGTTGATGGAATTGATGAGGGACACATGATGGACACATAGGTTAGGTTACACCTTTGTTTTTTTGTGATTACATCTGGATGTACCTGTTGTGGGGTATCAGTTCATCTCATGGACATGTAATGTTGCATCTCTGTAGACACAAACAGATGCATATAGTGTGTAGCTGTGAGATGCCTGTGTGACATGGTATTTAACATACCCATCTCCATGTGACACCCGTGTCTGCAGCAACATGTACTTTTCCTTCCCATTTGTGTTTTATTTGATGTGCATATCCTCTCATGTTTGCATTTGCATCACTTTAATCTGAAATTTGTGCATTGTGGCAATTTGTGCTGTTGTTGCAGGGTTACTAATATTGGCCATACCTATCCTTTCTTTGCACAGGGCAGTGGACATGACGGACCCATTTCCTCCAGTGCATCTCGGCTCCCCATCCAACACCTGTTGTGTGACAGTGCACCATGTTATTGTTTCCTGGGAAATCTCCCATTTGATGTTTGACTTCTGTGAGTGGAACACAGGCCTGTGCTGGACATTATTGCTCTTGGACTGCTGGTTTGACCATGACAGACATGTACAGCACACAGTTTGTGCCATGCTGTAGCTGAGAGTCCTGCTGATTGCAGGGACACAGATGAACTTCCAGGGACTGTGCCATATTGGCATGTGACACTTTACTATGCATGCCCATGTTTGCACGGGATGTTTGTAAGTGATATTTTGGATGTCAGGGAACCTTTGTTTTTGGTACAGTTTGCGCATCAGGGACTGACATCATCTGTGTCATTTGGACATTCCTCACAGGTTGTTTAGTGCACAGCTTTGGCCCATGTCTGTGACATGGCACACAGGATACCCTGATCTGTTTATTTGAACCGTAGCATACAGCCGTGATTGTGCCAGGGGGGAACAGTTACAGCGTTCCAATTGTCTATGTCCACCTGCCACACACCTGGACATGCTACATGTTTTGCCAATAACACGCGGTCATGCCCACCACCATCCTTGATTGATGTGTGGAGGCGGCAATGGGGTTGACATTCATGTGTGGCATCACTGTACCATGTTAGTGTCCGGCTGGTGCTTGTGCATCGGAGTGACTATGTTTGTGAGCCACAACAGGTGGAACTATGGCCTCGGTGTGGTGCGCTGTGAGATTATTTTCCATCCTTTGCATATTAACATGCTGATTATTGTTTTTGTTTGATGTTCAGACATGACACTCTGCATGTATGGCCACACCTTGCATTGCACGTCTGCACAGTCCTGTGTTACCCCCTGCATTTACCACACTCTCATTAGGACATTATATTTGGGGTGTATTAGTGTGGGTGTCCATTTTTGTACTACACATCTGCATTCCATGGAACCTGCTATATGTGGCCAGGGACTGTGTAACCAACAGACAATGCAAGGGAACCTCCTACATGGTGTTATGTCTACACAATTCAGCCGGTTGTGTGGTTTGTATTCACTCTGTGTTCATGTGTCCCTGCTACCTGTTAGCATATAGTCAGTAAGCTTGAGATGATATTTGGGGTGTACATTGACGCATTGCTGATGTGGTGATCAGCCATTATGTGGGAGTTCTGACATTCGTTTGCAGATGTGTTTGTCACATTACAACATCTTGGCAGCATATGTTTTTTTCATTTGGTGACCTCCTCTGTTGCATGAGGGCTATGTTTGGGGGGGAAATGTTATGTGTTTTGGTTTCTCATCCTGCGACACCTGTAGTCTACATGCACTCATATGTGAGTGACACATTGTGTGCATGCAGCATCTGCTGTGGTGTGTGGCCCTGCTACACAGTGCATATCATGCACCTGATGAACATTTTCTCTCGTGCCATTATATTTTGCTCTGGAGTTGACCTTCATGTGGCATGTGCATTTTGACCTTGTTGACTGTGTTCCCATCATTTGCCAGGGTGGGACCCACCTTGCAATTCTGGTTACACTGTGTATGGTATGTATGAGACGTGTTAGAGAAATAAATATGTTCATTGTTCAGACATGTGTCTCTTTCTCTGCTTTATCTCTGTGACATACATGCAGTACAATGTTTAACATTCCATCACACATGACTCCTTGGGACCATGGGAATCCAGGGTTTTCTTGCACATGTACCTCCAGTGACTTGCCACGGGGCGCATGGTGTGCTGTTGTGATATGATGCGTGTTTGCCTTGTGTGCAAGACATTTTTGGGGACACTAGACTGCTCCTCCACTCATGGACCACATTTACACGTGTGTCTATGGATTTGCTGGTAATTTCCATGGACCCCTGTGCTCACATTGGTGTTTGATGACAGCTGTGTATGTGTCTGCAATTTGGCACATCACTGAGTGGTGCACATCCCCATACAAGCCCTCCCTTTGGAATATAATGTCTTGATTTACCTCAGTGTGTTGTTTGTGTGTATGGTTGGGGGCATGTTTGTTCACACAGTGCTTAGCAGTTTGTCTCACAACATCTTATTTTATTTTGGAATATATGGTAACTGGAACATTATTTAACAGCTGCTTCATCACCTCCACACACACCCTTGTCTGTCGTCAGTGTACAGCAAGGTGTTCACTCTGTGTTGTCTAGCCAGCACATATTAGCTGTTACATGGGTCTCTTTCTTAATGTTGTTTGCACAGCACTGCACCTGGGGGTGTGGTCATCTTGAGGTTGAGCAGGTGTGTGCTGCGCCTTTTCTCATGTTGAATTGGCTCCTATCCTGTCCGCAATTGCTGGGCAGCTCCAGCACAGATCAAGCACTGCCCTTGTAGGTTATTTACTTTCCTCTTGTTGTGTTTATTTTTTATGTATTCATTTATGTAGGTGTATGTTGATGCAACATTTCTGCGGGTCATATCAGCATTACATTACAAGTGGGGGGGGGGTGTTTTACAGGTAGGGCAGGGCCATCCCCAGGGAGGCTACATTGAGGGTGACCGCAGGGCACATAGGACATGCTATGGACATTGACAGATTGTGGACAGTGTCTGATTCGTATAGGGTTGGTTATGTGTAAGGGTTGAGGACTTCCTGGTACTGGATTGTTTTCAGCTGTTTTCTAGAAGATATTTGGTCTGTCTTATTTCCAGGGCAGCTTGGTAGGGTTTTCCGTAAAGAGGAGGCATACAGTTCAGACGCTAGATGTCACGTCCATTGCAGGCATTAGTTTAATTTCAGAGGTACAGTGAGGGGGTTGGAGGCGTCTGGTCTGGTAGTTCTTCCGTGTGCGTTTCATTACTGTTGGGTTGTGATTTGGTGTGTCTGTGTTTGATGTATGGCTGTGGGGGTGGGTGGGATGGCTTTGCATTTAGTCCGTGCTTCAGGTAGGGGTATGTGTGGGTCGTTCACGATTGGGGTGATGTGGTCTGTTCCTTTTGCATGCTGTATCCACTGCATAACATATGAATGGGTGTGTCGGCATGTGTCCCTGGTACCATATACAGAATGTGATGTGATCTGTACACAGCAGATCACCAGGTGCATTTCTCCATGCTTTCTCCTGTGGGTTTGCCTGTCCTTACAACCAGCACGTGTGTTGTGTGGGTGGCTGGACTGTTTGTGAATGCAGCCTTTGCTATGACGTGGACGTTGTTGTTCTGTGCTACCGTTGGTTGTTTTTGGATTTGTGGGAGTGGTCATCGGTGTGATTCATCTCTGTTCTCTTGGCTGTTTCTGCTTGTGGTACAGATGTCGTTTCCATGTCTTTGGCGGCCAGATGTTGGCAGGTTTGTGATGTAAGCACATTGTACCCTCATCTGAGTTTTGAACCATGGTTCTGTCCATCTTCTGTCTCCCAGCTCTTGTGTCATCCTGCCCTGATGTGCATGCTGCTACAACCCATCCTGCACTCCTACACCTTCCTGCATTTCATCTCTCCATGGTTGCCTCTTGTGTGTGTGCTCTGCATAGCACCGCTGGTCCACTATCATCATGAGATTTCACCTGTCGTGCTATTTCAGGCTCATCTGCTGGACACATCTTCACGTCGTCTGTCGCACACTATCATGATAGGATGTTACATTACCATCACTCTGTACATAGCTACAGCTAGCCCCAATTTGTGTGTGCATTTCTGTGGATGCCGCGCTGGATGTCATTTTTGTACTGCAGCACATGTGTTGTCTGTGGTTCATGTCGTTCTGCTTTACGTTTCCTTTCAGATCTGTGCAGTGTTTGGGTTACATGTGAACTGACATGGGTGTTTATGATGTGCATTCTGTGACACCCTAAAGGGTGACATACTCCTGTGCACTGGGGTGGGCTTGTGTTTAGCTGGCCTCACAGATTGCTGTCCAATTGCATGCTGTACACAGATGTAGGTAAGCCAGGCTTAGTCACTGCTCATTTTGACACATGACCCCTTCACGTTCAGTCAGTGCCATGACCATTGTGCTGTTCCATCTTGCATGTCTGCTCACCTACTTTGGATTTCCATGCATTACAATACACAATGGTGCTAGCACTGACTGTGTTTGGTCAATGCCCTGCCTCCTACGGCAAACAATACGCACCCTATACACAACATTGTGTGTTTCGTTAGTGGACAGTGCACGTTACAATTTGACCTCTGAGGTACCTTGATGGGCGCCTTATGCATTACCTGCTATTACAGTGCTTCCATAGTTAATTTGCTATCAGTAGTAAAAACAATAGATGGTAGCATGGCTCCTAGCTCACTATTCATCATGACAGGTGATGGCTCAACCAGCCTTATTCATTGGACACAGCGGGGGATTGGACCCATGATGCAAGCACCATTGGGCAGTGTGTTCACCCTTCTGCTGTGGCTCTGTTCATTTGGCTTAGATATCAGCGCAGCGCCTTTTGCCTCTAACACATTATGTGGGCAATAACTTCATGTCCCTCCTCTGGCAATATTACCAAGGACAGGTGATGCTTTACCCAGCCTTTTCTATTTCTGCACAGCCGTGTATACAACCCCTGATCAATGCACCATTGGTCAGTGTCATCATCATTGTGCTGTGGGTCTGTTCCTGTGCGTACCCATCAATGCGCCACTTCTGCAGGCTACTATTACAGTGCCTCCAAAAGGATATTTTGCAACGCCTCATGCCCATCAGCGCACCGCCTTATGCTGAACATTCGTTCTATGACCCCTAAAATAGTGCCTCGTTGTGGACGAACACTGTGGGTGATTGGGGACATGCTCCCTGCACTATTGTTCAGTGTGTTCACCATTGTGCTACGGCTCAGTTCCTGTGTGTGGACATTTGCGAACAGCCTTATGCCGTTCACAACTAACAGCACGACACCTACTGCTGCCAGACCCGCACAAGAGTAACAGCGCGCTGCCTGATGCCGCCCACATTTCCAGCGCATCACCTCATGCCCCCCACATCTGCCAGCGATACGCATAATGACGCTCAAAATTAGTTACTGCCGCACAAACTTTCATGCGCGACGCCTGGAGATGGCCAAAATTAGTGTGCCTCCATAAACTTTCTGGTTCAGCATTACTATTTATGCCTCTGCCAGCCTTTTTGGATTGCACACAATGGGGTATTGAACCCGTGGCCCCTGCACCATTGGTTGGTGTCTTGACCATTGTGCTACGTCTCGGGTCCTGTGTATGGACATTTTCCCACCACCTCATGCCGTCCACAACTAACACAGCACCACCTACTGCCGCCCAAAACGCAAAAGATGTCCCGCGCACAGCCTAATGCCGCACGAAACGCAAGCGACGTACAGCGCGCCGCATAATGCACCACAGATTTTATAGCGCATAGCCTCATGACACAAAATATTACTTACTTCCGCACAAACGTACCACCGCAACACCCACAGCCGCCCAAATGTGGTATGCCTCCTGAAATGATTTTTCAACATTACTATTCATGCCTCACCCTGCCGCCTTTGGTTGCGCACACTGGGGGATTGAACCCATGGCCCCTGCACCATTGATTTTTGTCTTCAACATTGTGCTACGGCTGTGCTCTTCTATGTGCCCGGCAACGCCCCGCTTAGCCTTCCCACGCGCTAATGTGGGACCCGCACATTAGCGCGATGCGCACAGGTACGGTCCTTTTTTCCGTTTTTCGGCCTGGCCTGCCCACTTCTTATATGGCACCCGCACACTAACGGGAACCCGCACAGCAACGGTGTTTAGTAAACATGCCCCTAGGGGTTTCTAATTCACACAGCCAGTATGTTTAATGGTAAGGCATCTTTTGAGACTAGTTTGAACGTTCTAACTCAAAGTCAGATTTTTGGCTTTTTTGCATATGCTTTGAGATTTCATACACTTAGGGGCTTGTTTACAAAGCCGCGGTAGCTATGGTCTGACCATCTGTATAGCGTTGCTTTGCATGTGCAGTGCATGGGTGTGAGTGGGCACACCCTACCCTGTTAAACGTAGCACACAGTCTGCAGAGGTTATATTGCAGCCAGCCAGACGTCTCATCACAGCTATGGAGCTGTAGTCCACTGGTGACAGCAATGCCTCTGTAAGCGACAGGTTGCTGGTTCAAATCCTTGTTGTGGTTGTCCACACAAAGTATTTTGAATATTTACATTGTCACATATACTGCGTCAGTCAGCATCAGTGCTGGTTACATTGCACAAATCGGACATTTTTTGCACAGGGTATTGTAACATGGAGATAAAGATTTCTCAAGGGTCTTGTGGGCTGTCTGTCCCAGAATGTGTGTAATGTCCTGTAGTACTGCCAACTCAGAAACCATCACAGTGCATTAACCCTAGGATGCCGTATAAGGTGTCCTATGGAGCACCTGATGCTTACAGCACTGTAAGGATCTCATAGCTGCCACCACTATTTTACATTTTGAAACTGGTCATTGGCTGTACTCACCAATAACCTCACTGTGGATGGAAATACACAACCTCTGGCTCCACAGTCAGCGAGGTAATCTGTGGGCCACAGCTCAATAGCTGCGAACAGATGCCTGCCGTTGTAAAGAGGCAATCATGCAGACTGTGTGCTATGGTTATCAGGGGGGTGGTGATCCATTAGTGAGATTGCTGTACAGCACATGACGTACATAGCACTGTAAGGGTATTGACACTGGCAGCACTGCTGTATTGTAGAAAGAGGTCTGGGCCAGGTAACACTGTTGCAAAGTATGAAGATATATGCACAGATGTACATCAAAGGCAGCATGCGTAATCTTGTACTGCTGTACAATAATGTGTGCTGTGTGAGACAGGTATACAAGAGCCCAACTGGAACATGTAACCCAATGACAACAGGTTATGCAGTCCACTTACAAACATTGTGCAACACCTCTGCCACCAGGACTGTATGCCATCACACATAACAAAGGATAACATGCAGTAAGGTGGCATGCCAACGCACTTGTCCCGGTAATGGGCACCATGAAACCTACTGTGCATGTCCAATGCTCAGATATGAACATCCCCCCACCCCCCAAGGCAACCACAACATCATTGCTGGACATACATGGAGATGCACCACAGAACATACTCCAGTGGCACACACAACCCCATATCACCAGGGGGACTGACACCTGACGTTGATGGTCTGTCAGCACCCATTGTTATCAGTGGCAAAGCAAAACCTGCTAGCTGACACAAATAGCACACCTCATCTGACAATGCACCAGAAATCATTGGATATGTGTCCAGAGGTTCAATACCACACTGTCTAAACAAGATTAATCCATAATAATCATGGTATGTTTTGGGACATGCGAGACACATCGTTGCTATATCTGTCTGCAGAGACCAGTAGACATAATGTTAGCGACCCCATAACCAGTGTATCTGAATGATGCGTGCATTTACAATGTGCCTTTATTTTGACGCGCAGCCATGCGGAACGTACCAGTGTGATTAGGTTAATCGTGCAGCCATGCGCTGCGCCCATACACGCGCCACAACGTGCAAATCTGGAAGTTGCGTCGCGCACGTCAGGATGCGCATACAGGAACATGGCATCCAGGACAAGGAAGCCGGCGTTTAGCCTCCGTGAGCTGCGCTACTTGGCAGCCCTCATTGGCCAGAAGCAGGAAAGGCTGTTCCCAGGCCCCTCCAGGCGAAGGAACATGGGGAAGGTGAGGAGGGCCTGGGAGAGGCTCACCAGGCGCTTCAACCGCATGGCTGACCACCAAAGGGAGGTAAGTGAATGGCCAGAGGTCATCATAACCATATACACAGACAGGGTTGATGGCAGCTGTCCATGATGCTGTGTGTAGGTACTCTAGATCAGGAAAGTGCAACAGTTAAAGGCACACGCCATATTGTTTATGTATCACCTCTGAGTGGATTGCCATGTACCCAGGTGGTGACAGATGTGGTCACAGAGTTGCTGCTGTTGTTGTACTACAGCACACTATAATACAGCTAGGCCACACATCTGCCTATGGAGTGTCCTGAAACATCATGTGCTGATGGTGGTATCTGTATCTGCAGGGAACACAAAGGGGCCACCCTCTGGGGTCCGGAAACGTGCAGCACATGGTCCCCAGCCACCCAGGTGCCATGGGGTTGTTTGCCAATGTTGTGTAATACATCCCCCCTATCCCCAGGACTCCAGACAGCATATCAGAGTGGGCCCACGGTCATCATGGAGATATGGTTGTTTGTGCCAATGTAGTTGGAAGCATACCCCCTACCTCCAGGAGTCCAGAGAGCCCATCCAAGTGGGTTCACTGTCACCCTGGAGATATGGCTGTGTGTCCTAATGTAGTTGTAAGCATACACCCTACCTCCAGGAGTCCAGAGAGAACATACAAGTGGGCCCTGTGTCACCCTGGAGATATGGCTGTGTGTCCTAATGTAGTTGGAAGCAGTCTCCCTACCTCCAGGAGTCCAGAGAGCCCATCCAAGTGGGTTCACTGTCACCCTGGAGATATGGCTGTGTGTCCTAATGTAGTTGGAAGCATTCTCCCTACCTCCAGGAGTCCAGAGAGCCCATCCAAGTGGGTTCACTGTCACCCTGGAGATATGGCTGTGTGTCCTAATGTAGTTGGAAGCATTCTCCCTACCTCCAGGAGTCCAGAGAAAACATACAAGTGGGCTCTGTGTCACCCTGGAGATATGGCTGTGTGTCCTAATGTAGTTGGAAGCATTCTCCCTACCTCCAGGAGTCCAGAGAGCCCATCCAAGTGGGATCACTGTCACCCTGGAGATATGGCTGTGTGTCCTAATGTAGTTGTAAGCATTCTCCCTACCTACAGGAGTCCAGAGAGAACATACAAGTGGGCTCTGTGTCACCCTGGAGATATGGCTGTGTGTCCTAATGTAGTTGGAAGCATCCCCCCTACCTCCAGGAGTCCAGAGAGCCCATCCAAGTAGGTTCACTGTCACCCTGGAGATATGGCTGTGTGTCCTAATGTAGTTGGAAGCATCCCCCTACCTCCAGGAGTCCAGAGAGCCCATCCAAGTAGGTTCACTGTCACCCTGGAGATATGGCTGTGTGTCCTAATGTAGTTGTAAGCATCCCCCCTACCTCCAGGAGTCCAGAGAGCCCATCCAAGTGGGTTCACTGTCACCCTGGAGATATGGCTGTGTGTCCTAATGTAGTTGGAAGCATTCTCCCTACCTCCAGGAGTCCAGAGAGCCCATCCAAGTGGATTCACTGTCACCCTGGAGATATGGCTGTGTGTCCTAATGTAGTTGGAAGCATCTCCCCTACCTCCAGGTGTCCACACACACCAGTAGAGTGTGCCCCATCCACCCTGGGGATATGGTGCAGTGTCACAATGCTGTTGAGGCCATCCTCCCCATCTCCTGGAGTCATGACACCTGCGTATGGTGTTCAGTGAGTCACCATGGTGCCCTGCTGTATGTTGGTGAGGATGTGCCCATGGACACCCAAGACCCAGGGGGAGGGCGAGCAGATTGTTACGTAGCTTATGTTAGTCTAATATGTCCGATAGGGTATGGAGGTTGGGTTGCACATCACCCACAGTCCATGGGGTCCACAGCTCAGCACACACACTGTAGATGTAGCCAGATGATATGTTGCTTGCAGATGTGGCTGTGCGTAAGCCACACATCACACATATTAGCATGGAGATCCACGTCCAAAGGTCTGTAACAGAGACATGTCCCCAGCTATGCCTGTTGAGTCTGGTCACACATGTGCACAGCCCCCAAGGCATCACACAACTGTTTGCAGATGTGGAGCACAGATGCTGGTGAAGAGGTCCATGCACCCACCCAGGTTGCACAACACAGCCTATCACTCACACATGAGCAGAGGTGGCAATAGCCCATACCCGTGTAATGGGCCCTGGCACATAGTGTCTGCGTGCTAAACCCACAGAACCATCCAGGGTCCAGGTCTGATGAAATAACACCATCAGATAGGTCAGATTGGGACAGATGTATGTCCACCATGACCACTATGCTTCGTCCAAGAGACGCCAAACCAGGTCTGACGTAACTATCAACATCCCCAGGACAGACAGGTCACACAACCCCTGTAGTGTGTCGCACAGTGCTACCCATGGCCTTGTAGAGACCCACATGTCATGGACATGGCCCCTGGTGAGGTGCATAGGGCAACCCACCCAATATCACCTCTATGAGGACATCACCCATGTGTGCTGTTATATTATATTTCCCGTGGATGTGGATTGCATGACATGTGTAGATGATGTCACCACGAATGTCTGACACATAACACATACAGGGTTTGGGGGTTAGCATTGACATCAGCATTGCCAAACATGATGTGGTATGGCAGAGCCATGTCTGTGAAGGGGGCCACAGGGAAAATGACCTGTGCGTTCAGGGTGAGGCTCACAATGGCCATAGGTGTCACAGCACACATGCCCACACCCACAGCTCTGCATGTAGGTGGCACTGGGCACAGTTGATCACCAGGAGCAAGCAGGTATCAGTTGTCACATGTTGGTACTGTGTGCCCTGTTGCAGCTTGCATGTGGCTGTTCCCCAGCAGCCAATAGGGAGGGATCTCGGAGTAAGCTACAGCTCCTGTGTGCTGCCCTGACGCCTCCCCCAAATGGTGCACCCCAGTTCATTAGGTTATGCCAAACCAGGTGGTCTGTGTCCCTGTATGTGCAACACACCTCAATGGTATTGCCACCCCGGTGTCTGTGCCTGCTGACGTCTCCCCGAAAGGTAGCACAGGTGTATGGGTGATCCCATCACTGGGAGATGTGTTGACCTCAACCAAACAGAATCCCAGGGGAACAGTGAGAACGTCCCCTGCATGTGACCCCTCCATTCGTGGACAGGCCAAAACGACACCCCCATAATGGAATGTCACGCCATGTGTTTGCAGACCAGGGCAAAATGTGTCATCAGCTCCATGGTCACTGACAACCATGCCTGGTGTGCGGAATGGCCAGGCCACACTCACGCCCTGTCGCCATGTTTGGCCTGTGGGATTGCATCCAGGAGCGGTAGGTTGGACTGAGGACCGAAACCCAACACCTACCACCCCACCAACGTGGCTGTGGTGTCAGCCATGTCCCCAGGGGTGTCCCGTTGCACCTGTGGATCCCATGTAACCCAACAGACGGCTGGGTGGTTCCAAAGGGTTCCCCCCCCCAAACATCAGGATGCCAGGGCTGTGGCACTGAGGAACGCACTCAGTCCAAAAAGGCCTGGTGGAATCACCAGGCCCCACAGGTGACTTTGTGGCAACAACAAGGTCTGGAGTCCACAAACGCATCTGAGCCCCCTTGGGCCATGCTGTGGGGCAAGGGCTGTGACCAGTACCACTACACAGGCCTCACCAGTGTCACCAGCCCAGAGGATGCTGGCCACCAAACGCTCTCCTGAGGCTATCCTTGGGCCATCAGGGTCCTTGATAACACCCCAGACCACACACATTGTGTTATTGTCAGCCGCTGTGATCTGGTGCACAGCATGGGAAAATGGACCATCAGTGCAGATGGGTCACATCTGTGACACCCCGGGACCAGGACACCCATGGTAGCCTGCACCTCGGTCCCAGAACCGCAACAAGCCGCAGCACACAGGGCCAAGATACGTCCAAATGTCTGACGGGCCTGGTGACTGTGACAGCTCTGAGGGTAATAAGGTAACCCTCTAGGGGGGGCCTGCATGTCCCAAAAGGAGATAGCCGTGGTCTGGGGATGTGTACCACCATGAGGTACTAGGATAGGTAGTCAGGGCCACTCTGTACCAGCCACAACCTATGCAGAGCACACGGCACACGACCCAGACAATAACCAATATCCACAGTCGCCCAGGGTGGCAGCCACCCTGCCAGTACATCAGCATGTACAGGATACTCTCCTGAGAAGGATGGGATCCATCTCGCATCACCCCCCCACATGCCCACTAGCTGTACAGTGACTATCCTGTGTTGTACGTCTCCATTGTTACAAACAACATAGCCCCCACCGTACTCCATGGTGTTGTAGTCAGCTATGCTGACAACATAATGTCACCGATGACATGCCGTCAGGCCATCTGGTAGGGGCGTATGACCGTGGATGCTGTGGGTTGCCGTGTCTGCCAGGCATCCTTGCTGTCAGACAGTATAGTGCCTATTAGCCTGTTCATGGGAATGGTTCTGATGGGGTTTGCAAAACATCGATAACACCACATTTTGCCACTACCGCATGACAAGGGGCAGGTACATGTAGCACCTGTCAAGGCATGTCCAGACGAACGCAAACATTGCCTGCAGGGTGTCCTTGGACAGGTGTGAGGGCAGAGGCTCAGTCACCCCCATTGCCATTGTGTCATGGACACGTGTCTGCCTAGTGGCTGCAGAACTGGAACACTGTTTACAGGATAAACCGTGCCACACCCCCTGTATGCCTTGATATCTGTCAGGGACAGGGTGGCAGCAATGGGCCACGTAACTGGGAGCTGACAAGCCCACCCCAACCAGGCAGTCTGGGATCTGCGATGCTGCAGAGGGAAAGCCAGCAACGACCCCTCCCTGCCCAGACCGAACGGATGCTAGTAGTCATATGGCCATCATGGACCACACCGAGCGGAAGCTGATAGAACCTGTCCACCTCCCTCAAATCCACCACATCTGAGAGATACTCAGCTGTAGCTGAATCTGCAGCACCAGCATCCACAGGGCCTCACAGTCCCTGATGAGGTACATGTCCCCCCCCCCAACCATCCACGTAACCACATGTCGACATTCCCATGAGGTCCATGTCACTGCATGCATGTGTGGTGGCCCATACCATCGGAACCCGGGACTATGTACATCATAGGAGGTGTCCGAGATCCCGGTTAGGTAGTTGGGGGCCCCCCCCGGCACACACACTCTGGTGAGCATCCCGTGTCAACTGACACTAGGGGGTCCCCACCAGAGGTGGGTAGGTCCCGTTTTCTTCAGGGGACCGCAGCCATACCCACCTGAACCAACTGCTGTCATGGAACAGCAGGGAGTGGCCCACACAAAAGGACCGTTACCCCTCGGGGATGTGTCACCCTTCACTCATTCCCCGTGTCTCTGTTACGGTCACCCTCCCCCGCCCCCCCTCTGTCTGTCTCTGTCCCACCCCCCATGTTACCTGTGTGTTGTGGGGGAGTCGAGATATGGGGGGGGGGCAGCATGCAGGCAATGTGCGATGCTGCTGACTGCTGCCCTCTTTGACTGTTCCTGTCTATGCCAGCCAGGCTCAGTGATACCGTTGTGACACACACCTGCAAACATATTCAAACATATTCCAAGGACCAACTGTTATAGGTGGGTCACTATGCTGTGTGTGCCACACACAGCAGGGGTGAGGGAGCAGCCCAACGCTGGCCACACAGGGGTATGTCTAGGCTGTCCAACCACCTGTGACAGACGTTAGGTGATGATCCAGTCAATGTTTTCATATCCACAGGTGGAGGACCTGAGGAAGAAGGGGCGGGAACTCCGCCTACACCACCCTGCATTTATTGAACAGTGCACCAGGGAGGCTGAGTCCCAACCTGATGGTGAGTATTGGGCCGCCAGCCTGAGTTTTTCTGCTTATGAACATGTCTTATGTGCCATGGATGTGCCCTAATGTCTGTCCTCCTCCACAGAGGGAGATGGCAGCAATGGAGGGCCCAGCACCTCCACCTATATGCCCCGCCGACCCACCACCCGCCGTGCAAGGGAGAGGGGGGAGGGTGTGGAGGAGAGTCCAGAGCCCCAGCACCAGGACACAGAGGAGGAGGAGATGGAGGCAGAGGAGGTGTCTGGGACCGGAAGTGAGGCTGAAGCTGCAGCAGACCGGGAGGTGGAGCCGGCGCCTATACCCGCACATCCCCCCAACCAGGGGGATGTGGATGTGACAATGGGGGGTGCAGGGGAGAGGGGGTAAGGGGGGGGAGGTGGGCCGGGGGGGGTTCCACAGTGTCGATGCTGGGAGGGTGGGGGAAGGGTGTGCGGGAAGGGAGGCAGGACGGTTGGGGGGTGTTGTGGAACACAGCACAGCACAGGGCCCAGGGGGCCCCCGTCAGACACTGCAGGCGGCAGCACGGGATGGGCGTCAGCAGTATCCGGCATCATCCATGGCCATAGACATGTCCCATGCAGATGCCAGCACACAGACCACGCACACTGTGTGTCTGTGTGCTGGCATATGCATGCATGACGTGCTTGTGACCATGGATGACGTGCGCCACGACGTCCGTGTCGTGTACCATGCCCTGCAGTGTCTGACGGGGGCTGTTCGGGAGGTGGCCCACGATGTGGCGCGGCTGGCATCTCGGGGGCCATCTGCCGAATGGCGTCACAGTTGCCACTGATGGCACCTGTGACATTCCCATGTGCCCTGTGCTGTGCTGTGCTGTGTTCCACCAACACACATGGGGCTGGGTTTGTGGGGCATGTTGCCCAATGTTTACATTGTTGTTGTTAATAAAGTTTTATAGTTGTTTGTGTACACAATGGTCACGTGTGTCCTTACCCACCCACCCACTTTTGCTGCAAGCATGGGATATGTGTGTGCATATGGAGGGGCATTGCAGGTAGACATGGGTGTCATACGTGCTCTGGCACCGCATGCAGTCAGGGTGGGCCAGAGGTGCGTAGGGCCATAGGACAAGGGTATGCCCATGGGATGCTGCAATGTAAGGGGGACGGAGAGCTAACGTGACACATGGATGGGCGTGATCTAAACAAATGTGTGTCCACAATGCATGGGCTGCCAGCCGCATGACACCCATGCCTGCCTAGGTCTGATACAATCCTGGGGGGGGTGGGCCCTGGCATGCCTCCTGTGTTGCAGGCAGGGACATGTCGCAAACATAAGCACCCACTCACAAGGGTCAGATAGGGACAACATGGTGCAGACACATAACAATGAAACTGCAGTCTCTGCACATTCACCCTATCAGTACATGGTTGTGTGCGTACAATTTATTTATTTATTTATTTATTTAACAGGTTTTCTATACCGCCTTTTCCTTAAATCAAAGCGGTTACCAAGACACAAGAAGGGAGAACAGAGGCAGGGAGGCATACACTGACTAAACTATACAGTGAAGGTAAAATTGGGATACACAACATCAAGGAACTGTTACAGATAAACACGTTACATGCAGGCTATAATAATAAAGACTTGTTAGGTGTCTGTGCCATAGTGCTCAATGAAGAGTACAAACTTCAGTTGTTTTCTGAACTCCTTTAAATCATCTATGGATCGCACATCAGGAGGGAGAGAGTTCCATATAAGTGGGGCCGATAAGGAGATTGCCATTTACACGCTTTTCTGAAGCTACTTGGGGTGCTGAGAGTGTTTGATGTAGTTTTTCTTCTTGGCCTGTTGTTATTCTGGAGTAAGAGATTATGAAGGCTAAAAGCAGAGCACTTGTGTCTGATCTTGAATATATTAATTACCATTTTATATTTGATGCGCTGGCTTATTGGAAGCCAATGGAGCTCTTTGAGAGTAGGGGTGATGTGATCTTGAGATGCTGAGCCAGCAATTATTCTGGCTGCTGTATTCTGAGCCATCTGAAGAGGCTTAAGTGAGTGTTTTGATAGTCCGTAGTAAATAGGATTACAAAAGTCCAGAATAGGAGTTATTAAGGCTTGGCAGACTGACCGGAAGTGGTCATATGAGAGTAAGGGCTTGAGGCGTCTAATCACTTTCATTCTATAGTATGCACTCCTAACAGTCTTTCTGATATGTGACTGGAGGGTTAGTCCTTTATCGAGGGTAATTCCAAGATATCTAACTTCGTCCTTGACTGGTATTGTAATATTGTTGTATTTAATGAAAGGTGGGGGGTTGAAGTCGGTGTTTCGAGTGACAATAAGTGCCTCTGTCTTATTGTAGTTTATGGAAAGGTTATTGAGTGTGAGCCAGGAAGACATGTTGTCAAGGCAATTTATAATCTTGCTGTAATCGGGGTTGATGAGATCAATCGGTGTATAAATCATAATGTCATCTGCATAAATCGTGTAACTTATTTGATGGGCTGCCATAATTTGACAAATTGGCTGGATAAAAATGTTGAACAGAAGGGAAGAAAGCGCAGATCCCTGTGGTACTCCTTGTTTGATATATGTAGGTTGTGAAGTGTTGGTTCCAATTTTAACCTGGAACTGCCTGTTTGTTAAGTAAGAGTTAAACCAACTAAGGACAGTACCAGAGATACCGATACTTTCCAATCTTGATAGGAGGATAGTGTGGTCAACTGTGTCGAACGCCGCTGATATATCTATGAAGATCATTAGAGATCCTTGCCTGTAATTGTCTATGGTCTGGGTGATATCATTGAAAAGATATAGCAGCAGTGTTTCAACTCCATGATTGGGGCGGAAGCCATGTTGATGTAGATCGAGTGGGGCATGGTCGTCAACATGGTCTTGGAGTTGTAGCTGTACTGCTTTTTCTATTACTTTGGCTAGGAGTGGTATGCTAGAGATTGGCCTGTAAGCTGCTGGATTGTTCTTATCCAGGTTGGTTTTTTTGAGAATAGGCCTTATTGAGGCTAGTTTAAGTTGTTCAGGCATTGTTCCTTGAGATAGGGAGATAGATACGATATTGTGTATATAACTGAGGAAGTTATGTTTGGTTGCTTTGAGCCATTGAACTGGGCAAGGATCAGTAGGTGCAGTGCTAGTATTGAGGGCAGAGATGATATCCGAAATTTGTTTGGTTGAAGGAGTGTGGAATCTGTCCCAACTTGTTGTTGTTGTTGTTGAGATGGAGTTGTGGGTTTCGGTATGTATTTGAGTCGGTGTGTGACCTATTTTCTCATGAAGAAAGTTTGCGAAGGTTTGAGGCTTGATTTGTATGTCTTTGTCAGGACTTGGTTCGTTAGTTAAATCTTTTACTATCTCGAAGAGTTCTCTGGGTTTATTGTAGGCTTTCAGAACAGTGTTTGTGTGATGCTCTCGTTTTGTATCGTTAATAAGATCATTATATCTCTTTTGCTTTGTTAAGTAAATGTTTTGTGCGGTTGGAGATTTGGAGCGTCTCCAGTGGCGTTCTAACTTCCTTAACTCTCTTTTAGCATACACACACTGTGAGGGTCGCACATGGCTTGTGCTGGCATTGGTGCAGACATGCCTGGCCGTCCAATGAACACATTGACAACGTGCCTTGACGCTGGTCACATGGTTCTGGACAAACCATCCATGTGTACACTACATAGGGGTTCACAGGTGCACACATTGAAAACACACATTGCATGATTTATACATAATAGGTATTTATTTGGCGTCATTGACTGTGGCATGGTCGCCCACGCCTGCCCCGTCGCAAGCCTCCTTCCCCCCCTGGTGCCACGTGCTCCTCTTGGCCGGGTGCTGCCGGTGGTGCCTGTGCCGCTGGTGGCGGTGGTATGTTTTGCTGCCGTAATGCAGCTGCGATACTCTTCAGGGCCTCGCAGATCCGGGTGTAAGGGATCGCCTCCACCACATCCGTGAGGCGTTGCAGACTACCACACATATCGCCCAGCTGTTTGTTGGTCTGATCCAGTGATGCCTGGATCCTCTCCAGTGCCTGACACTGGCCTGTGGGTGAGACACAGGGTTGTGTGTGAGATACCTCTCTGTGAGACAACAGACACACACCAAACCGTCACACATAGTCAACATTGATAGTACAGTGACAGGGAGGACTCTGGTACACACATGGCTAGGGTGACGAGCCCTCATCGTCACAGTAGGGTAGGGCACAGCCACACACTGGACACAGTACAGTAGTGTGATATGTGAGGCAGACACATTACTCCACAGGCTGTGCTAACACACACACGTACTGCAGAGGTAGCAAGCACATGTCTAACTGGCCATTGGGGGGGAGGCGTGAAACAGGGACAGGAACAACAGAGGCACCCCATCAGTGGCAATTAGATGTGGTTCGTAGCTAGGCAGCCCAGGGGCGGCCACAGGTGGGTGGTTCTACACAGTTTGGAGAGGGCACGGCTGGAGCGTGCGCTAATCACGCGGATGGGGTGGCAGCATCAGACCGCCAACTGTTACATGCGCATGTGCACTCCCGTGTGAGCTGTCTGCCGACAGAGTGGTTCACATACACCTTGTGTATAGCGGGGAGGGTTCTGAAAGCAGTGCATGTTCACCCCTGTAGCCATGTAGAGGGCATGGACAGGGGAGGGGGCAACAGTTGGCACAGCAGAGGTGGACAAACACCAGTGACACATGACCAGTGACATGCCGGGGGTTCCCCAGCACGTGGTACACCATGGGGGAGGGCGTGGGTCTCCAGGGATGGGGGGGTGTCTCCCTGACTGTGGTTTGCAGCTGTGGATGCGGGTCGGGGGTGTTGTGTCACTCATCACAACACTGAGGTCATTACCTGACTTGTGTGGTGATGTGGGTGAGTCCCACAGCTATGCTATCTGGTGACTCTGGGTCAGGTCCACAGCACGGGGACACGTTCATGTCCTGTTCTGTATGTCAGGCAGGCCATCCCATTTTGTGGCGTACACACAGACTTTATGTACCTGTACCTCTACCAGGCTAACTCAACATGATTCTTGGCCCTGTCAGCTTGGGGAGTGCTGGTATATGGGTGTCCCCACACTCGATGTTTGCTGTGATACTATCCTATGTCTGTTGTAGACCTGCAGCTGCTGTCAGCGGTGACTGGGGGACGCATGACATGACATTACCCATGCCACCTAGGTTTGGGGGTGCGTGTCCCGATTGCCCGATGACGAGGTGACAAGTGGCACCCTGTTATCTGCAGGTCCTCTGACTATTTACCAAGGGGCAGACTGTTGCAAGGTCATTGCCTGTATCTAGTTTTCTGCTGTTACCGTGTTGGTGGTGAGAACTCAGTGCTGTTCTGTCTGTATCTGGCTGAGTACACCGGCCCTGAACCGGTCTGTGTTGTGTCACATTGACAACGTCCACCCTACACCATACGCCTGTGTTCTCTCCACTGACTGCCATCTACCTAACCCTTACAGGTAGGAGCTGTGGGGGTACAGTGCCACATCCACCACACACACACACCTAACACAGACTACTGTTCCAGGCGTTGTGTGTGTGACGCCTTGTTGCCACCCACCTTCAGCATGGCATTCTCCTGATGCGGCATGGTCCCGGAAATCAGCCATTAGCACATCCAGTCTGTCGGTGTACGGGTCCTGCCTTGGTTGCGGGAGAGGCTCCCTCGTTGGCCCCCCACCAGGCTGTGGGCTGCGGACTGCAGGCTCTGTTGCTGTGCGACCTGTGCTAGGGGTTTCGGGAACATCCCCTGATGCACAGGTGCCCCCCCTGGTATGGCCTCCTCTGCCTCCTGGAACATTGGTGGCGCTTGATCCTCTGGCTCCTCATCCACCTCCTCATCCTCTGCATCCTGCGCCCCCATGCTGCTGTAGTCACCTGTAATGATAACAATCTGTGGCAGCACAAATCTGTTTATAGTTACCACATATATTTACGTGTGTGCTGCAGCTGACACATACATGAGGGGGTGGGGGCGTGCATGTGTGCTGCCTACACACTCCCCTACACCCTCCCATACCTATATTTTGCACTCAGACATAGACACCAGGGGTACATGTCAGTGCATTGCCCCTGCCCGCCCTGTCTGGTTGACACCCAGGTGTTCATGTCCCCAATGCGCATCTTGGCCCCATCCCATGACTCTTGGCATCTGCAATACCTCTGCCACCATTACCCTGCTATACCAGTTGTGCACACTTGTCACTGACACTCCCTTTCAGACTGTCGGGAACAGTTATCAGGTCATGTTTTGTTACGAGCTACCCTTGTATGGGTGTTGACTGTGTGAGTCTGTGACCCACTCTGCTGTGCGCCTATCTTGTCTATCATCTCTGGGCTACTGCTGCACACATGCTGAGCTGGGCAGTGTGTATGTGACATGTACATGCCCTGAGCCACACCCCTCACATTCATACAGGTGATGTCCAACCCTGTTGGGGGGGGGCGGGATGTGGCTTGTGTGCGCAGACAGTTTTGGGGCAGGTGGGGAGGGGGAATGAGATGCGGGACACATGTTGACTATGGTGTTCAACATGGCGATGCATCAGTGTTTGTGGGGGTGCAGCACACACAGGTGAGAACGGGAGGGCTACATGGTGGGGCATGTGAGACAGGTTTGGGGGGGTGGTACCAGGGGGCTGCTTTCTAAACAGTGCTGATCGGAGCCAGGTCCTGGGAGCTCATAGGTGTCAGTTGTGGGAATGAGGACAATGTCGGGCATCTTAAGGTTGTCTGTGGGAGAGTGTCATATCATTAGCCGCAACCTGAGCCATGCAAGCAAACAGTGAAATCATATCTGGGGGATGACAGCCACATGGTTGAGGGGGCTGTGCGCATACCTCACCCTGGCTCAGTTACAGCACATGATTCACATGGGACACACGTTTGTCTAGGGTTTTGGTAGCACATCCCTCAACAAAGGGTTTCAGTAGTTGAACACAACGGGGGTCTGATGGGACTGTGGCATGATGGGAGGTAGACACAGGTAGACTAGGGAGCACAGGGACACCATGGATTGCCATATGGAAATGTATCACCAGTGTCCATACAGACATGTTTGACAGAACAAGCACTGGGACCACAGCAGGGGGCTCAGAGGCCAGAGCCAAGGTGTGGGCTGCACAGGTTGGACCCTTGGTCTGGACAGTATTCTGACAGCGGGTATCCCACCAGGTACTGCCCCCCTGGTGTTGCAGGGCCCTATGAGGGGGGGTCCAGGTTCAGCGAGCATTGTAGAGTCGTGCTCACACTGTAAGGGGGGTTCTGAGGACCCAGAGGTGGGGATGTAGACCTCACAGAGGACAGAGCGGATGCCTGTGCATAGTTACCAGCAGAGTCCAGTCAGAGTGTTGTCTGTTGAGACAGTCCCCTTGGCATGCATCTGGAATACCTGTGTGGGGAACAATAACCCCCTGGGATAATGTAATTCAATCCCTGCACCAGGTCAAGGCAGATTGGGCTAGTAGCACACCAGGGATGGTGTGGGATGGAATGTTACATATGGGAACCAATGCCTCAGGATCATACCCTGTCTCTGATTCTCTCATGGAGTGGTCCACAGCCCATGTTTCATGGGGTGGAGAGCAGAGGTGACGTCTTAAAGGTGAGCGAGGGGAGATGTGCCTAAATGTGCTTGTTATGTGTGTGTGTGGGTTTGCAGGTATAGCTTTCCAGACACTGTGTACGACATAGATTGCTGGTCTGTACTGGGGAGCTTTCTCACTTGCACCTCGCTGTCTATGTGGCACCTGGCTAATGTCACAGTAAGCTGTTGACTATATAACATTTCACGAGTTAGACAGATATGCCATATGTTCAGGCTGGTAGGCCTACACTATGCGGATTACCTATTTACCCCAACGTGCTCAGAGGTTGCAGCTGAACATGCTCTGGTACAGGACAGTTTGACCAATAACAATATTGCACATTGCTACATGTAGGCTGTTGCCGATACTTTTTTGCAACACTACGTATCATACATACCTGCCGACGGGTGGGCGCTGTCCAGGAACTCCGGTAGGCCACATGTGTATATCTGCCCTAGACGGGCTGCAAGCTCCCTCTCCAGGGGTGAGAGTGGGAGGGTGAGGGGGCCCCCGCCACCTGTCCCCTGCGCATGCTGTCTCTCGGCATACATCGTCTGCCTCACCCCTCGCTTGATGTCGGAGAACCTCTTCTTTAAACTTTCAATGTCTCTAGGTGGACCCCCAGCCCCAGCCACGGACCCTTACCTCCTCCCACACGGCATTACGTGTAGCGACGGAGGTTTTGCTGCTCATCCTGCCAAACAGCTCGTCGTAGTGCTCCAGCACCATAGAGAGGAGGTTGTAGTTCTCCATGTCTGTGAACCTGAGGGCCCTCCTCCTCTGCGTCTCCGGCACTGGTACGCGCTTGCGTTTGGCCGTGTGGCTGTAACTTGGAGCCTGTGGCCCCGCAGATGGGCCTGCCACTGGCTCATGCTCCTGTGTCCCCTCACCACCAGCTGCCCCAGCAACAGGTGTTTGTTGCTCCCCAACCCCCTCAGCATCACCCTCCCCCTCCAATTCCCTCTCCCTTTCCCCCTCCCTCTCCATCTCCCTTCCCCCTTCACCACTCCCCACCCAACACAGAGTACCCCACCCCACCCTACACACAGACCAGACCACCCTACCCCACACCAACCAGCCCACCCTACCCTACCCTACCCTGACTAGCACACAACACAATCATGGACAAACAACAAACACGCACTCACGACGACACCACAAACCACAGTGCACAGACCACAAACACACAGCCTCCTACACTCCTGCCCTCACTGCCACAAACTACAAAGCTCTGTCGCACACACCTCAGCTCTCCTCTCACACCCCTCGACGTGTACCAGGGGTACAGGGTCCTTTATAGGTTGTGTTTGGATTGTTCACGTTGCGCGTGCGCTGTTGTGCGCGGCCTGTGGTTTGGCACGCCGCAGATGCACTACGGCGCATGTGCTGGCGTCTGTGCGCCGCGCAGGTGCGGCTATGCTGTGCATGGACGTGTGTATGTGGGTGGTGCACAGAGTCCCACATGCGCGCAGCACACATACACAGCCCTGCGTGCCGCACACCGACGCACGGCCATGGCTATACGCACCTTGCGTGCCGCGCACAGACGCACGCCCATGGATGTACGCCCCCCCTGTGTGCCGTGCACAGACGCAAGCGCATGCGCAGAACTGCGCTGCGCGGCAAAAGCAAACGTAAAAACATCTATATATTGTCATGCAGAGATGAGTCACGTTGAGGGTTGTTTTGTAGGCGAGGTGCGTGTTTATGGAGGGTGACAGAGTGAGCAAGGCAAGAGGTGTTGTTGATTGTATTCTGTGTGTTGGTTCTATCCCTTTGTTTTGTGTGTCTGCTGGGTTTGTGTGTGTGTTTGCGTGTGTTTGTGTAGCCGGGAGGGAGGAGGTGATGGAAGGGATGTATGTTGCCGCATGTGCCCTGACATGTGGACAGATGCTGAGGTTGCAGGACAGGGGAGATGGTGTCCATGGGGCTGGGCCACAGGGCATGGGTGTAGTCCCACAGCACCTCACAACTGCAGCTGTGGGGGCGGTCACAGCAGGTGCTGTTCGCCAACGGCACAGGAGGTGTGCCGAGGTGCAGGCTCGGCAGCCACGCCTCTACAGGCCCAGTGCCCAGCTCCAGGGCATGCGTGAGGACCAGGTCATCTCCCTTTACCGACTGAGCACAAGGGCTATTAGGGAGCTCTATGAGGATCTAAGACCTGACCTCGAGCCCCTGACTGATCGGTCTCATGCCATACCAGGTTTAGTCAAGCTCCTTGCTGCCTTACATTTCTTTGCCTCAGGCTGTTTCCAGTCATCTGTGGCCGCAGTGGGTGAAATGAGCCGCCCCTCCTTCTCAAGATGTCTCCACCAAGTACTGCGTGCCATGGTCAGCCGGATGGGGAATTACATAGCCCTTCCTCACACTAGGCAACAGTGGGGGACCCTGAACCAGGCCTTTGAGGCGTTAGCCGGGATACCACACATGATGGGAGCTATTGATTGCACACATGTTGCCCTGGTCCCGCCTAGAGACAGGGAGGTGGTGTTCCGCAACCGCAAACACTACCATTCCCTGAATGTTCAGGTTGTATGTGATGCTAATCTGCATATTCTGAATGTGGTCCCGAGGTTTGCAGTGTCCACCCATGACTCCTATATCCTGCATCACTCAGCACTATTCAGCCAATTCGAGGAGGAACAATATGGGGACTGTATATTGCTGGGTGAGTATTTCCATATCTCTTCTTTAGGTATGCATCTATGTATCTGTTTCAGTGCCATCTCTTGTATGGGCGCATAAGAACATAACATAAGAACATAAGATATGCCATACTGGGTCAGACCAAGGTCCATCAAGCCCAGTATTCTGTTTCCAACAGTGGCCAATCTAGGTCATACGTACTGTCACACCCTCATCGGGCCCCTCCGGTGGAGACTGGTATTACAGCTTAACACCTTTTCTTGGCTCTCTATATGTTATAGATAGCCCTGCCTGGCCCTCTGTGGGTGGTTGTTGTACCGTCTTCTTGTAATCACTCAAACACACAGTTCACACTTTAAATCAAGGGCTTTATTCCCCGTCCAATGAGGTATTCCTTTTCTTGAAGAACAAAAATAATCAAAAGCCACTCTGGCAAATAACAGAAGCAAACATTGAACAAAAAGTGCTTTCCTCAGCTTTAACTTTTTAACAAAAGAAAACAGTTCTCTTCATGAGTACTTAATCCTTTTCTTTTGCTGTTATAAATCAATCAGGGTTCACTTTAAACCAAGCAACTTCTGCCAGTTACTGAGTTGCTGTTTAAACCTTCCTTGTACATGTATTTTCTTATCTCAGTGAAAACTCTTCTTCTTCAGTTGTCACTAAAGAGCATTCCATTGGTTCAGTGTTATCTGGTACATTAGAAATATCATATGGCATTAAAGGATAACCATTTGTACATACGTTTTCTGTAGCAGCTGTCCTGCCGAGCTCACTCTGGTTAATCACGTCAGCTACGTGACTACTTCCTGGCTCTAGGCTAAAACACTGCTGGGTATTACCGTATACTCTGGATAATGGCTTGTAAGAGCACTCCTCCTGTGTAAAGCTATGAGGTAACTGCCCATAAACACTGGTATTAGAGTCAAACAGCTTGTGTCCTGCCTTGAATGGGTTAAAGGCTAATTCCTCTGATACAGCTGTGGGAGTTTTCAGTGCTGACAACGGCACTCGAGATAAGTCTGAGCATTTAAAGTTGCTAGCAGAATTATAAGGTAAGAGACCTTCCTTTCTCTTGTAACTGCCCGTACAAGGAAAGAAGTTGTTTCCTTTTCCCTTTATCTCTGCTCTAGGCTGGCTTCTTCTATTAATCCTGGACTTAGCCCATTCGGGTGTAAAACAGTCCTGTTCCACTTTGAATGCCTTGCTTCCTGCAACAGGATTCCTCCCTCTTCTCTTCTGGCTTTCACACACACACTCTGTGTTCAACAGCTGATCTCCACACGTACTCACATAGTCCTGAGACTCATTCAAGCTGTCCTCTGGTATATGTTGCTGACACTCTCCCGACTTGAAATTTACAGGTACTACCAGCTGTTTACGTATCGCATCTGTGTATGGATCGAGACTCTCTCTATACAATTTGGGCCCACTCAAAAGCTCTTTTGAGTGCCAGATCCTCTCTTTGTTCTTTTGGGAAGGATGGGAATTTTTGTACCAGTGCGGCAGGCACCCACGGTAATCCCTCCCCCGTTTCCAATTCCCTTCTTCCCTGAGTTCTTTGACTCCTTTCATGGCGCTTTTTGGCCTTAGCCTTTTTCCCGCCCTCACTCGGACTCTGGACCAAGTCATCGTGATGAGGAAGTGTATCTGTCCCTTCTTCTCCGGACTTCCACATCAACCTTCTCTTCCGGTTCAGCTTTTTTCCCTACCGGGGACTCCCTAGTTTCTACTTTACTAGTTTGAGATCGGGTAGAGACTAAACCCATCTTCAAACCCATCCCTTGTTTTAACCCCTTTTGGAAAAACGGCCAATCACGTCCTATAATTAAATTCTGCGGTAGCTCAGAGACTACTGCTACCTGTAAAAATTTCTCCAAGCCCATACCTTTGACATGCACCTGATATACCCGTGTATACATTGTACCTGTACCTGTTCTTTTTCCTGATTCAATATATCAGGGTTAGACTGTTTTATGGTTTCCCAAAGTTTCCGTGAAACCAAACTTTGTTCAGCCCCTGAATCAAGAAAAGCCATAGTATTTATCCCCTCTATTTGAACTTGTAGAAAAATACCCTCTGGTGTTTGTTTTTCCACCCCTGTTACAAAGACCATCCTAACTTTACATTCCCTCCGAATGTGTCCAGGCTTTCCACATTTGTAACATTTCTTAATGTTTGTGGAGAAAACCTCTTTGGCCATATTACCACTAGGTGCCTTAATTCTTTCATACCTCTTCCATTCATCTGATTCATCCATACCTGCTACTTTTAAAAGGTTTACCCTGGATGTATCAGTTCTTTTAGCTTCCCTGAATACTTCAGCCATCCTAGTTGCTTCCTCCATATTGGAGCAATTCTGTAACGTAAGAAACGTTTTGATCTCTGGGGTTACTGCCAACAAGAACTGTTCTAGAATAATTTCGTCTAGAATTGATTCTACTGGTTTTCCCTCTGGATCTAACCATTTATAGGCAAGATTCCTAAGCCTTTGATACAATGCTTTCGGGGTTTCAGTTATATGCATGTGTGCCTCTCTAAACAATCGCCTATAATGCCTAGGTGAAAGGCCTAGTCTGTCTTTTACAGCCTTTTTAATTTCTACATAATTATTAGCCAGGCTGGCCGGCATAGCTTTAAATGCAGACAAAGCTTCACCGCTTAGGGTCATTGCAAACCGCATTGCCCATTGCTCAGATGGCCATTGGAGATTACTAGCAATCCTTTCAAAAGCTTCTATAAAATCATCCGGATTGTCCTCCGGTTTTAACTGTCCCAAAGACAAAGCAAAGTTAGTGTTCATCTCTACTTGCGGTATTGATGTAGTACGTGCCACTTCTTCACCAGTTTTTTCCAGCAGAGCGTCCACAGCTTCTAATAGCGGCCTTTGCTGCTCCCTCGCAGAAGCTATGTATTGCTCCTGTAAATGCTGCACCATTTTGGCTTGCTTGTCCCACTGTTCAGCTATCCACGACATCACGTCCTGTGGTTCCATCTTCTCCAGACGCTGTTCCTGTAAGAAAAAGAAAAGAGAAAGGCCCACCAAGTGCGGTATCTTTTATACAGGACTTTACTCTAAACTAGAGCGCCCCCTCTTTCCTCACAGGATATCCTATCCCAGTCCACACAGGCTACTATTACCTTAGTCTCCTGGCAGACTCAAGCATGTGAGAAAAGGGTCTTTTCCAGTCCTCTGGCCGACCTGCCAGCGAATATTCCACTGCACTTGTCTTGTGATGCCAATATTCTCCTTCCTTTAGGCAATGTCTTTTTTGTTTCTTCTGTTCCAAAAATATTTTGCCTCCCCAAAAAAAAATATCCTCACTCCTACGCCATTTTTATGTCACACCCTCATCGGGCCCCTCCGGTGGAGACTGGTATTACAGCTTAACACCTTTTCTTGGCTCTCTATATGTTATAGATAGCCCTGCCTGGCCCTCTGTGGGTGGTAGTTGTACCGTCTTCTTGTAATCACTCAAACACACAGTTCACACTTTAAATCAAGGGCTTTATTCCCCGTCCAATGAGGTATTCCTTTTCTTGAAGAACAAAAATAATCAAAAGCCACTCTGGCAAATAACAGAAGCAAACATTGAACAAAAAGTGCTTTCCTCAGCTTTAACTTTTTAACAAAAGAAAACAGTTCTCTTCATGAGCACTTAATCCTTTTCTTTTGCTGTTATAAATCAATCAGGGTTCACTTTAAACCAAGCAACTTCTGCCAGTTACTGAGTTGCTGTTTAAACCTTCCTTGTACATGTATTTTCTTATCTCAGTGAAAACTCTTCTTCTTCAGTTGTCACTAAAGAGCATTCCATTGGTTCAGTGTTATCTGGTACATTAGAAATATCATATGGCATTAAAGGATAACCATTTGTACATACGTTTTCTGTAGCAGCTGTCCTGCCGAGCTCACTCTGGTTAATCACGTCAGCTACGTGACTGCTTCCTGGCTTTAGGCTAAAACACTGCTGGGTATTACCGTATACTCTGGATAATGGCTTGTAAGAGCACTCCTCCTGTGTAAAGCTATGAGGTAACTGCCCATAAACACTGGTATTAGAGTCAAACAGCTTGTGTCCTGCCTTGAATGGGTTAAAGGCTAATTCCTCTGATACAGCTGTGGGAGTTTTCAGTGCTGACAACGGCACTCGAGATAAGTCTGAGCATTTAAAGTTGCTAGCAGAATTATAAGGTAAGAGACCTTCCTTTCTCTTGTAACTGCCCGTACAAGGAAAGAAGTTGTTTCCTTTTCCCTTTATCTCTGCTCTAGGCTGGCTTCTTCTATTAATCCTGGACTTAGCCCATTCGGGTGTAAAACAGTCCTGTTCCACTTTGAATGCCTTGCTTCCTGCAACAGGATTCCTCCCTCTTCTCTTCTGGCTTTCACACACACACTCTGTGTTCAACAGCTGATCTCCACACGTACTCACATAGTCCTGAGACTCATTCAAGCTGTCCTCTGGTATATGTTGCTGACACTCTCTCTCATTTCCTTCCTTCCACCAACTTTGGTCCTGGAGATGAGATTGGCTTATAGTGTTTCTTTCTCTTTCCCTCCGTTCCCACGACTGAGGTTGTTGCTTCCACCTCTGTCCGTGCTCACTCTCCCTCACTGCTTGTGAGTGTGCCTTATGTATCTGTCCCCGGGTTCCACCCCTTCTCAGCTGATCCCTATCAGGTAAATCAACCTCCATTCTCATGCTGGCTGGGCGTGTCTTTTTACCCTTTTCCCACGTGTGCTGTGGTCGCTCATAGCAACTATTTGACATGTTTTTGTTTACCTCATCAGGTTCTGCCTGATTTTCTCCGTTAATCTCCATTTCCTCTGGGTCCCCTGGGTTTACCTTGTGACAGTACCTAGCAGTTTCCCCAAGGGACACAGGTTCCACAATGCTTGTATTGGTTCAAGCATTGATATCCTGGGTCCCTTCTTAATAATGGTTTATGGACCTTTCCTCCAGGAACTTGTCCAAACCTTTTTTAAACCCAGCTACACTAACAGCCTTTACTACATCCTCCGGTAACAAATTCCAGAGTTTGATTACACGTTGAGTGAAAAAATATTTTCTTTTATTAGTCTTAAATAGTTTACCCTGTAGCTTCATTGCATGTCCCCTAGTCTTTCTATATTCTGATAAGGTAAACAATCGATCTACGTTTACCCGTTCCACTCCGTTCATTAATTTATAGACTTCTATCATATCTCCCCTCAGCCGTCTCTTTTCCAGGTTAAAGAGCCCCAACCTTTTTAGCCTTTCTTCATAGGAGTAGCCTTCCATCCCCTTTACCATTTTGGTGGCTCTTCTCTGAACCTTTTCTAAAATTTCTATATCCTTTTTAAGATATGGCGACCAGAATTGCACACAATATTCAAGGTGCGGTCTCACCATGGAACGATATAGAGGCATTATAATATCTTTTGTTTTATTTTCCATTCCTTTCCTTATCATACCTAGCATTCTATTTGCTCTCTTGGCCGCCGCTGCACACTGGGCCGAGGGTTTTAACATGGTATCCACAAGGACGCCTAAATCTTTTTCTTGGGTGGTGGTTCCTAATGTGGAACCTTGCATCGTGTAACCATAGTTTGGGTTGTTCTTCCCTAGGTGCATAACCTTGCACTTCTCCACATTAAATTTCATCTGCCATTTTGATGCCCAGTCTTCCAATTTATCAAGATCCTCTTGCAATTTTCCACAATCCTCCTGGGTTTTAACAACTTTAAATAGTTTTGTGTCATCAGCAAATTTGATAACCTCACTCGTTATTCCACTTTCCAGGTCATTTATGAATATGTCAAAAAGCAGCGGACCCAGCACAGATCCCTGGGGTACACCACTATTCACCTTTCTCCATTGGGAAAATTGGCCATTTAGCCCTACCCTCTGCTTTCTATCTTTTAACCAGTTCCTGATCCACAGTAGTACACTGCCTCCTATCCCATGACTCTTTAGTTTTGCCAAAAGTCTCTCATGAGGGACCTTGTCAAAGGCTTTCTGAAAGTCCAGATACACAATATCAACCGACTCACCTTTGTCCACCTGTTTATTCACTCCTTCAAAAAAACATAACAGATTAGTAAGACAAGATCTTCCTTGTCTAAAGCCATGTTGGCTGTCTCCCATTAGGTCATGACTATCTATATGCTGAGTAATTTTATTCTTTATGATGGTTTCTACCATTTTTCCCGGTACTGATGTCAGGCTCACCGGTCTGTAGTTTCCCGGATCACCCCTCGAACCCTTTTTAAAAATTGATGTTACATTGGCGATCCTTCAATCCTCAGGTATTAGAGATGATTTTAATGATAGTTCACAGATTACTGATAGCAGGTCTGCAATCTCAAATTTCAGTTCTTTCAACACCCTTGGATGTATACCATCCGGCCCAGGTGATTTGCTACTCTTCAGTTTATCTAATAGTTGTAGGACATCTTCCCGATGTATCTCTGTGCGTTTTGAAACGTAACTACCATTAGAGACAGGCGAATGTTCAGATTTTACCGTGTTACATGAGGGAGAACGTAGTGTAACAGGGTACATGAATAGGAATGTGACATCAGGATTGTAACAAGTTCAGATCATACCCAGATCATGGTGTTCCTGAAACTACGCACGTGTGCAGATGTGTGTCCTGGTAGCAGATTTCCACGTGTGTGTGTGTGTGCCATCAGCCCACATGGGGGGGGGGGTTGCCATTCACACCCACCTGTGGTGCCGGGTCTGTTTCTGGTATTTTTGGTATGTCATGTAACATGTATGTTCGTGGAAATCCATACACCTACCCCTGTCATGTGTGTGTGAGGTTCACACAGTCAATCAGTACTGGGGTTGTCACACAGGACGCAGTAGATAACATGGGATGTGGTGTGGCGAACTACAATGGATGTTCCTGGCCTTTGCAACTAGGAGTACATGTTTGCATAAGTATGGGCATGGATTTGGCCTGTGTCATGGCAAGGGAGCAACACAGTCTAAGGGTTTGCAGGACCCTGGGCCACTGTAGATGTGCGTGACATAGGCATCGTTGTATGTGCTGATCCTGCTGTTGCTGAGCATTATGGGAAGGTGGCAGCAAGGGCAAGGGGGCTACTTGGTTGCATACAGAGAGGTGTTGGTTGCGCATCCCCAGGTAGATACTCTTCCTCTGTATATGTGATGGTTGCAACCTCATGTGGGCTATTGTGTGCTATTCTGTGGACCACAGCTTAAAAAGGCTCTGAACATGATGGAGACAGTGCAGAGGGTGGCTACTGAAACAATTGTTGGTCAGCAGTATACAGCATATGGTTTCAGACCGATAAATGTTGATATCTACATATATATATATACAAATATATATATATATATATATATATATATATATATAACATATATACAAATATCTACATATTACCTTGGAGGACAGGGGGAATAGAGTTGATGTGGTTTTGATCTTCTCACACCTGACTGCCATACATGTTCTGGGCGTGAGCCTCCATTGCAGCACAGCACATGTTTGTGTTGTGTACCATGCTGACATATACTTTGAACATGTGATCAGTGTATTAGTGGTCTAGTCTAACGTTGGAGGTGTTAGAGATGGGGACCACAACTGCAGTACAATACTTATGTGCCACACATAGCGGATCTCTATACGTAAAACTGTAACAGTTGTGTTATTGGGCATTTATGTACAGGCTCCCTAGGCCATGTGTCAGATTTCACCTAACATATATCTGTTTTTTTAAATACATTGTTGTGCTGTCCGATAGTTATGTCAGGATGCATTCTGCATTTGTTGCTCACATCTATACCTGTGTCAATTTGGGGGTACAGACGCTCATGCATTCACATGCAACATTTCTTTCTGCAGGTGATGCCAGGTATGGGTGTCGCCCCTGGCTGCTGACCCCTGTGCGTCAGCCACGGACACATGCAGAGCGGAGGTACAATGAGGCCCACGCCTCCAGCCGCTCTGTCACAGAGCGCACCTTTGGCGTGTTGAAAAGTCGCTTCAGGTGTCTGGATAGGACAGGCGGGGCCTTACAATATAGGCCAGTGACTGTGGCAGAGAAAATCATAGCCTGTTGCATCCTGCACAACATTGCTCTCAGGCACGATATTCCTGCAGAGATTAATGAGGATCTGGAGGAGGATCCACCGTGCCCCCCTGTGCGTGCCAGTGGTGACACACAAGTGGGCACAGCGGTCAGGCGGAGGTTAATTGCAGACATCTTCTCTGGTACGTATTGCATATATTCCCACATAAATGTGCTGTTATGTGTGTGTGATGTTTAAAACGGTTGATGTTGCAGGACATATGGCACTCAGATGCAACAATGCATTGTGATTAAACTTAACATCCCAAGGACACATATAGCCATGAGTGTGTGACCAACAATGTGGACAGGGCACAGCGGCATCTGTTGGTGGATTATGTGGGTGGGTGTTGATACACCTTTCACAGCTTTTGGGGGTCACATTCCCAGTTAATGGCTGGTTCTGATAGCAGCTGCTGTGCAAACACAGTTAGTGGTTTTGATGGTCTGTGTGGGGCATGGTGTAAGGCATATGGTGCAGTGTTCCCAGTGTGAGGGGGGTGCATGTTTGGCTTTCTTAACCAGGGCTCCACACATCAAACAGTAAGTAAGGATTTGAGGGTTTCTTTGTTTGGTTTTTCTTTTGTTACATTGCTAGCTCTATGACTGGTAGCTCTTAAAAGGGTTTTGTGTATATTTTTTAAAGCAAGGTTAATTTCATTTTTGCTGTTTTAGGGGAACATTACTTGAGCACAGTAGGTTGCTGAACTCTGTAACCTCCCCAGGTTCAGGAACTGCTAACACCTAATCAGGAGTTAGTGGGCCTGTTTCCTGAGTGCAGTTGAAGCCTGCATAAAAAGGCTCCTTTGCCCTGCCTTTTTGAGGCTTTCTTAACCAGGGCTCCACACATCAAACAGTAAGTAAGGATTTGAGGGTTTCTCTGTTTGGTTTTTCTTTTGTTACTTTGCTAGCTCTCTGACTGGGAGCTCTTAAAAGGGTTTTGTGTATATTTTTTAAAGCAAGGTTAATTTCATTTTTGCTGTTTTAGGGGAACATTACTTGAGCACAGTAGGTTGCTGAACTCTGTAACCTCCTCAGGTTCAGGAACTGCTAACACCTAATCAGGTGTTAGTTCCCTCCCTACCCACCCCGACTCCCACCCACCCCTAGTGAACAGTCTTGCTTTATAGGGCACCTCCCCCTTTAACAAATCACAGTGAATTGGACCAGCACATTTTGAATATAAAGGACAGCTGCGAAACCAGCTGGTACTTGGTAGATCTCTCTCTTTTGCTTTAACAGATACCTAAGCTCCACAAACAGAACAATGGCTGGGAAAAATCGTATTGCTAAAGCTGTTGCCCCCGTTACAGCTTCTGCCTCGGTCCAGACAGAGGTCCTATTGCCAGTTGAAGAACCGGTTCCATGTGCAGGGTGCCTGCATGCTGAAGCTCTGAGGAAACAAGTGGAGGAACTCAGAGAGGAGGTGGCGAGGCTGAGGAGCATTCAAGACAGTGAGAAGTACATTGATGAGATGCTTCTTGCAGCAACCAGGCTCTCCAGCACAGGAGAAGATGGGTGCCAACAGAATGTCGATGGTTGGACAAAAGTCACCAGAGCCTGCAAAATCACCAATCCAACTTCTCCAGCCCTTGAATTGAAGAACCATTATGCAGCCCTGGAAGTGGAGGAGGTGAAAGCATCCCTGGAAAGGGAAGAACCAGAGTTCAAGTACCCCATCGTTGCGGAATCAGTGACCAGAAGGAAACGAAGGGTAGTGGTGGTTGGAGACTCTCTTCTGAGGGGTACTGAGGCGTCCATCTGCCGACCAGACTTGATGTCCAGAGAGGTATGCTGTCTGCCTGGTGCCAAGATCCAAAATGTTACGGAGAGTTTGCCGAGACTCATCAAGCCCACTGACTATTACCCAATGTTGCTAATCAATGTTGGAACAAATGATACTGCCTGGTATACCTCGGAATGTATCAAAAATGACTTCATGGCTCTGGGACAGAGGGTGAAGCAGGTAGGTGCACAGGTGGTGTTCTCTTCAATCCTCCCTGTTGAGGGTAAAGGCCAAGGCAGAGAGGCTCACATCCTGGAGATTAATGCATGGCTGCGTGGATGGTGTCTTCGAGAGCGTTTTGGTTTCCTAGACCATGGGATGCTGTTCCAAGGGTTGCAGAGCAGAGATGGCATCCATCTGTCCAAGAAAGGTCAATGCATCTTTGGTAGTAGACTGGCTAATCTACTGAAGAGGGCTTTAAACTAGATTCGTTGGGGATGGGTGAAGAAAGCCCCCAGGTAAGTGAAAGCCCCCAGGTAAGTGATACATTAAATACCTTTATGGAAATGGGTAACAGGGGTAACATATGGAAAGCAGTGTGTATTAATGCCCGTAGCATGGGAAATAAGATCTCTGAAGTTGAAGCTTTGGTGGGAGTGGCTGACTTGGATTTAGTGGCAGTTACAGAAACATGGTTCACAGAAAACCATGACTGGGATGTATCTATACCTGGCTATACTTTATTCAGAAAGGACAGGGTAGGAAGAAGGGGAGGAGGAGTGGCACTATATGTAAAAACTACTATTAAAGCTTTGGAATTACAGAGCTTAAAAGGGAGAGAGGAGGCATTGTGGGTTAAACTACAAAGAGGGAAAGAGAAATCTATTTGCATTGGTGTGATATACAGACCTCCCTCACAAGAGGAAGAGGTGGACAGAGAGTTAATTGAAGACATACGCAGCATTGCTAGGAAAGGGGAAGTGCTACTGCTAGGAGATTTCAATATGCCAGATGTTGATTGGCACATTCCTGCTGCAGTATCATCTAGGAGTAAGGAGATCCTGGATTCTCTACAGGGAGAACTATTCAGGCAATTGGTAACAGACCCCACACGTGAAGGGGCCATACTGGACTTGGTGCTTACCAATGGTGAAAGTGTTTCTGATGTTGTAGTGGGAGATCATTTTGCATCCAGTGATCACCAGATGGTGTGGTTCAGTACTAGGACTAGGGCTGTTAGAATCCATTCAAAGGTGAAGATCTTAGACTTTAGGAAGACTAACTTTGCGAAGATGGGCCAATACCTCAGGGAGTTGTTAGTGGAATGGGAACAGCTGGGGGATGTAGAAAAACAGTGGGCAAAACTGAAAGGGGGTATTTTAAAGGCAACCAACCTTTTTGTTAAAAAGGTAAATAAAGGCAAAAGGAACAGGAGACCGCTATGGTTTTCGAAGGAAGTAGCTGAAAGAGTAAAGAAAAAGAGGGAGGCCTTCATGAAATACAAGAGATCACAGAGAGAGGAAGACAGGCATCTGTATTTGGAAAAACTTAGAGAAGCTAGCAAAGTAGTCAAGAAGGCAAAGATTCAAAAGGAGGAGGAAATAGCCAATGCAATAAAATGGGGGGATAAGACATTTTTCAGATATATTAGTGAGAAGAGGAAGGGCAAAAGTGGTATTGTCAGACTCAAGGGTGCAGGGGGGGGGAATATGTAGAAGCTGATAAGGATAAAGCGGAATTGCTTAACAAATATTTTTGTTCTGTGTTCACAGATGAAGAACCAGGAGCAGGACCTCAGAAAACACCCCCAAATAAGAACAGAAGCGAGGGACATCTTGAACAATTTTCAGAAGACTGTGTTCGTGAGAAACTAGCTCATCTTAAAGTAGACAAAGCGATGGGACCGGATGGGATACACCCTAGAATACTGAGGGAACTTGGGGACGTTCTAGCAACTCCACTGACTTTTCAATGCCTCATTGGAGTCGGGAGTGGTGCCAAAGGACTGGAGAGAGGCTCATGTGGTGCTTTTACACAAAAGCGGTAGTAAGGATGTGGTTGAAAACTACAGGCCGATTAGTTTAACTTCAGTGGTAAGTAAATTAATGGAAACGCTGTTGAAAAAGAAAATAGTGAGGTTTCTGGAGTCCAGCGGATTACAGGATCCGAGGCAGCATGGATTCACCAGAGGCAGGTCTTGTCAGACAAATCTGATTGATTTCTTTGACTGGGTGACCAGGGAGTTGGATCGCGGGAGAGCTCTAGATGTGGTGTATTTAGATTTCAGTAAAGCCTTTGACACTGTTCCTCACAGGCGACTTATAAACAAACTGAGCACCCTAGGGATGGACCCTAAAGTTACTGCTTGGGTTAGAAATTGGTTGGGTGGGAGGCGACAAAGAGCACAAGTAAATGGAGCTCACTCTGAGGAGAAGGATGTTACCAGTGGTGTGCCCCAGGGATCTGTCCTTGGTCCGATTCTTTTTAACATCTTTGTTAGTGATATAGCGGAAGGGCTGTTGGGTAAGGTTTGCCTCTTTGCGGATGATACCAAAATCTGCAATAGAGTAGACACCCAGGAAGGTGTAGATAACATGAGGAGGGATCTAGCTAAGCTTGAAGAATGGTCTAGAATTTGGCAACTGGGATTTAATGTTAAAAAATGTAAGGTCATGCATTTGGGCTGCAGCAATCCAAGGGAGCAATACAGTATAGGAGGTGAAGTACTTTTGTCCACTAAAGAAGAGCGGGACCTAGGCGTAGTTGTGTCCGATGATCTTAAAGTAGCTAAACAGGTAGAAAAGGCGACGGCAAAAGCTAGAAGGATGCTTGGGTGCATACGGAGAGGAATGGCTAGCAGAAAAAAGGAGGTGATAATGCCTCTGTATAAGTCTTTGGTGCGACCTCATTTGGAGTATGGTGTGCAATTCTGGAGACCGCACCTTCAAAAGGATGTGAACAGGATGGAGTCGGTGCAGAGGGTTGCTACTAAGATGATTAGTGGTCTTCATTATAAAGCATATGAGGACAGACTTAAGGATCTTAATATGTACACCTTAGAGGAAAGGCGGGATAGAGGTGATATGATTGAGATGTTTAAATACCTCCGTGGCATAAATGTTCAGGGAGAGAGCCTCTTTCAATTGAAAGCAAGTTCTGTGACGAGGGGACATGGGATGAGGGTGAAGGGAGATAGATTCAGGAGTGATATGCGGAAATATTTCTTTACGGAAAGAGTAGTGGATCCGTGGAATAGTCTCCCAGTGGAGGGTGGTAGAGATGAGGACAGTAACTGAATTCAAAAAAGCATGGGACCAACACAGAGGATCTCTAAAGGTAAAAAGTGGACTGTTGTAGTTGTTGTTATGGAAGGACAGACTAGATGGGCCTTGTGGTCTTTTTCTGTCATCATGTTTCTATGTTTCTACTGTTCTCTTGCGGGGTATTTGTTTATATTGTATAATTTGTTGCTGCTTGTGTGGTTGTTCTGCTCGTGTCAGCTGGCTATGTGTGTATGTTTCCTGTGTGTGGTGACACATGTCATACATAGCACAGTACACATGGCCATGACTACCTTCCAAACATGGTGTTAATTAGTGGTGACAGGTGTTACTGCAACCCCACAGTGTGCCCTAATGTATACATCATCACAAAGGCCTGACATGGCTATATTGAGGGATGGGGACCTGTGCAGTGTGCAGCCAGGGGGCCATATCATTGCTACTGTTGTTTTTTGGATTATAGCCAGTGCCTGCATTGATGCATATGTACACACATACAGATGTGATGCACGTCTGATCAGCAAAGGGTGGGTTACAGTGGCCAAGTGCTATGCTGCATGTGTAGGTGTGTTTTGTGTCTAGTGGTTTGTCATGGGGACATGCCATATGTAGCTGATGCTATCTCAACATATGCCACATGGCTCAACGTGTCATCAGACTCTGGAACTTGTTACCAGAGGATGTTGTATGGCCTGTTAGTTTATCTGTGCTTAGGAACCAGTTTGGACATGTTCCTTGCGTAAAGGTCCATATCGGACTATTACTAAGGGACCCAGGATAATCGGTGCTTGACCCTGCTCAGGCATTGTGGAACCTGAGTATTTTGTGGATACTACTAGGTATATATGACCTAGATTGACCACTGTTGGAGGCAGGATACTGGCCCTGATGGACCTCTGTCTGACACAGTATGGCGTATGGCATATCTTACATGCTGTGGATGTGTGTGGGGGCAAGGGAACACAGTACACATCAACAACTACCTTGCGGACCCTGGCGAGGGCTGTAATGTCCACATACACCCAGAGACCTACATGAGCGTTATTTGTTTGAGGCGCACATGTAGGCTATCCATGGTTTCACATTCTCACTGTCACACAGGGGGCTGACATGCAGCCATCATGGTCAGGTCACACACAGACATCGGGGTGTGGTTTTGAGGACGTGGCGCTGACCTTGCCATCTATTTCCACACATCATCATCACACAGCTGTCCATATTATTTGTGGTCTGAAATGTACACTGCAGGATATGTTCATGGCCCGTGGATACAGGAGCTGTTCATGCATGGAGTGGAGGAGTGGCCTAGTGGTTGGGGCAAGGTACTTCAGGCCGGAAGGTCGGGGGTTCAAATCCCACTAGAGGACAGCAACCTTGGGCCGGAAGGACTGGGGTTTCTAGTCCCACAGGTGCTCCTTGTGGTCTTGGGCAAGCCACTTAACCCTCCATAGCCCATGTTCCCTGTAAAATAGTTCTCTGTGTGCTGTGCTTTCCTGTCTAATCAATGTGTTTATACCTCAAAAATTTCCTGTCATGATTTGACAATTTCCAATCTGTAATCAAATCGCTGCTGATCGCTGGAAGTAGCGGTATACAAATATATACTAAATAAATAAATAAATAAATAAATATTTCCATGTATTTCAGCAATTTACAGTGTGGTGACAGAGAACATTGGGAGGGCACTACACACGGGGAGGGGGTATTGGTGGCAAAATGGGGGACACAGACTAGTATTGTGACCATGGGATGGGCCATAAACAGGGTGGGAGCAGACACCTCTATAGACCATTGTGGAGGAATTCCAGAGACCTTTATTTAGCAGCAGATACCTCCGTCCTGACTCTCCCATGAGAGAGATCAGGACAGTGTGATAGTGAACAGTCAGTCCGTATGGCATGTTGTGGGGTCTGACAGCTGCGTACAGGGAGGTGCAGTGTGTGTTTCAGACCTCGGTCATTACATATGTTTGTTTCTCTTGTGTTTTCCACTGCACAGGACATACTTCGTGAGGATGGTATTGCTGTGGTGCATTGCCTTATTTGCCTTTTGCCTGCTTTCTCTGCAGATCCTGCGCTGTTACTGTGTGTCCCAGCCTGCCTCTCTGTGCCAGCCCCGCCTCCTGGTGGTGACGTACACCATTTCCGTTGAAAGCCGACCCAGCGGCGTCCCGCACCGCGGGCGCACGCCGAAGGTGCGCGCACAAGGAGCAGGTCGTGCTCCTTGGGCGAGCTCCTTGGGGCGACGACGGGGGCGCGGCGAGGGTTCCATACAAACCCAGCTCTGGTCCCTGTGCCTGTCTTACCTTTCTCTGTGCGTTGTCCATTCTGCTGCTGCACACCCGGCTTTCCTTATCTGTTCCACTCTGCAGTTCTGCCGACGCTTCCTCGCCAGCATTTTACTCTCTGCCAGCGCCTGCTTTGTCATCACATTCCCCCTCTCCGTTTAACTTGATGTCTATCATGGTGGGGACATCGTCCCCATGCTTTCCTATCCCCACCTATTGGGGCGTTTTCCCGTGTCCCACAGAATCTTATTCACTGTCCGATTGCCCGTTCATCTCTTCCATCCTCAACACCCACTGCCCCATCTCTAGCATTGCTGACGATTTCCTTGGCTCTCTTAAACTGCCGGTCTCTGCGCGCCAAAACACACTTGATATATGATCTGTTGGTTCAACACTCGCTGGACGCCCTTTTCCTTACGGAATCCTGGCTTCTCCCAGGGGAGGATGGACTTCTTCATCAATGTCTCCCCCCTGGGTATTCAGCTTTCCATGCTCCACGTCTTAACCGCAGGGAGGAGGAGTGGCAGTCATCCATCGAACGTCTCTCCCCCTCTCTCTTGCCTCCCCCTCTCCCCACTATCCTGAGTCTCTCCTCTTCCATACTTCGTCTCCAACCCCAACTTCTTTTCTTTTACTTTATGCACCCCCTTCCTTGCGTCCGGAGCTCTGGGACTCTCTTCTGCTTGCCATATCAGAGTCCACCCTTCTGTCTTCTCAATTGGTTGTTTTGGGAGATTTTAACGTCCACCTCCACTCCCAAACACGCCCTCGCGATAAAGCCCTTGCCACTTTATTTAGCGATCTTTCTCTCACCCAGCACGTGACCTGCCCAACACACGCCTCTGGACACACTCTTGACTTAATCCTCACTGCGGATTCTTGCCCCTTCTTGCCAGCCCATATCACCCCCCTACCCCTTCCCTGGTCTGACCACCACTGCCTATTTTTCTCTCTATCTCTTCCCCCTCCCCCAGGATCCCTCTTGGACCCCCCTCCCTCTCACCTATCCCGGCGTCTTAATCCCACCACACTACAACTTTTCCCCCCCGCTGAGTCCCTTTTTCCATCAGATTTCTCTTCTCTTCCCTTAGACAGACAGGTCGACCTCTGGACCTCTACCCTATCATCTACCCTTGATTCCATTGCCCCCCTGCAACCTGTTCCCCTCGTCCCTCTTCACACCATCCCTGGTTTCATTCCAGCCTCTACCTGCATCTTCGCCGTGCAGCTCGACTCTGGCGTAAATGCCCCTCTAACGAAACCCTCCGTAGCATCCATAAATCTTACTACTCCTTGTTAACATCTGCCAAGAAATCATACTACTCCAATCTTATTACTACCTCTTCCAATTCATCCCGCCAACTGTACCGGGTTTTGAATTCCCTTTCCTCGGCCTCCACCCTGTCCTCCTCGTCTCCCCCACCCAATGCCCCTAGCCCTATGGCTCTTGCTTCTTTCTTCTCAACTAAGATCTCGACCCTTCGTTCTACCTTCGACCCTCATCCCCTTCCTCCCTCACCCCCTCCCTCCTCTCCCACGCTTGTTATCTGTCATTCCCCATCCTCGGCTCCTATATTTCCCCATATTTGGTCCGAATTCCACCCTGTTACTTTAACTGAACTGACCAAAGCCGTCTCGCTTTCCCATAAGACCACCTGTCCCCTCGATCCCGTACCATCCCCTTGGCTTCTTGACCCTTCTCTCACACTCCTTCCCTTTGCCCTTCGCATCATGAACTCCAGTCTGTCCTCTGGAGATTTCCCCTCCGCATGGAAGCATGCCTTGGTCCGCCCCCTGCTCAAAAAAGCTACTCTTGACCCAGCTGTCCCCTCCAATTGGCGCCCTGTTTCCAACCTACCTTTCCTGTCTAAAATTCTCGAGAAGTTTGCTTTTCATCAACTCACCGCCCATCTTGACACAACCATCTCTCTACACCCCCGACAATTGGGTTTCAGGACCGGCCACAGCACTGAAACCATCCTTATTGCACTTCTTAATGAATTACATCGCTCTCACGACAAAGGAAATCTTTCGATTGCTGTTTCACTGGACCTCACCGCAGCCTTTGATGTTATTGATCACCGCACTCTGCTCTCACGGTTATCGGAACTCGGGGTTCAGGGCACAGTTCACCGATGGTTCCACTCTTTTCTCTCTTCCCGTTCTTTCACAGTACACTCGGGCTCCTCCTCTTCTGCCCCCTTCCCTGTGGAGTCCCGCAAGGGTCTATCCTCGCCCCACTCCTCTTTAATGTTTTTCTCGCACCACTGGCACTACTCATACAACAAACTGGTCTCTCCGCCTATTTCTTTGCTGACGACATCCTTTTGGTCCACCATATGCCATCACTTGCCCCTGATCTTTCTCCCTTGAATGAGTGCCTAACTTCTGTCGCACAGTGGTTTAATGACAACTTCCTCATCATCAACCCTTCTAAGTCCGCAGCTATCTGGTTCACTTTTGGGGCTCCCTCTCCCACCCTGGCTCCTGTGATGTCAAATGCACCCATCCCACTTGCACCTACCCTCCGCTACCTTGGTGTGACCCTCGATTCCGCACTGTCTTTTCACCAACATATCTCTGGGGTAGTACGTAGCTCTCTTTTTCAACTTCGGAAAATTCGTGCCGTCCATTCCCTTCTCCCCATCGCATCTCTTACCACATTAGTTATTTCTCTGGTAATTAGCCGCCTTGAATATTGTAACTCTATATTTGCTGGCATTCCTCAGTACCAACTTTGCAGATTACAATTAATTCAGAACACAGCCGCCCGTCTTCTCACCTTTTCATCCCCTCACGATCATGTCACCCCCTGTCTGCTCTCTCTCCACTGGCTTCCCGTTAAGGCTCGCTACGTTTATAAGCTCCTTATTACTACTCACAAAGTTCTCTATACTAACACCCCCCAATACTTAGCCGATCTCATCTTTCTTCAACCTACCCCCCGCCTACTACGCTCCGCTCACGGCAATCGTCTTTTTCTCCCCTCCCCTCCCCGACACAGGCACATCTTGAATCTACCCGTCACGCTGCCTTCTTCTTTGCTAGTCCCGCTCTATGGAATTCCCTTCCACATGCTATCCGTACCAAGTTGTCCTTCCCCCACTTCAAGACTATGCTTAAAACTTTCCTTTTTTGCCAGGCCTTTGACCTCCCTCCCCCTTCATTCACCACCACCCAGTCGATTATACCTACCCACTCACCACTCCTTTCAGGGCTATAACATCTCCTCCACTCCCCTGATTCATACTCACGGCCCTCAGGGCCGCCTCCCCTGCCGCCCCGCCGCCTCGACTCACCCTTATGTGGTTTGTTGTATACCTGTAATCTATCCGTCTGTATGTTATTTGTCCTCTTTGTCACCCCTGTCTACTACTCGTTTTGTTAGTCCGCTTACCACGTCTTGTCTCATCTGGCTTGTTGGTTCTACAGCTTGTCTCCTATCTATACTGCCCCTTCCTCTCTGTCCATTTTCCTATCTATAAATGGCGTTCCTTTCCATTCTTCTCTCTTTGCAGCCAAGATTGTTTGTTATTGTACACCGCCTTAATACTTTTTGTAAAGGCGGTATATCAAATTTGTTGAATAAAGATAAAGAAGTCAGATTTTGGCCTTTCTGCATATGCTTTGAGATTTCATACAGTTAGAATTACACTAGGGCTTTCTAATTCACACAGCCAGTATGTTATATGGTAAGGTTTCTTTTGAGACTAGTTTCAACGTTCTAACTCAACATCAGAATTTGGCTTTTCTGCACATGCTTTGAGATTTCATACACTTAGAATTACACTAGGGGTTTCTAATTCACACAGCCAGTATCTTATATGGTAGGGTTTCTTTTGAGACTAGTTTTCAACGTTCTACCTTAAAGTCAGAATTTTGGCTTTTCAGCACATGCTTTGAGATTTCATACACTTAGAATTACACTAGGGCAGCGATGGCGAACCTATGGCACGCGTGCCAGCTGTGGCACACGAAGGCCTTGCAGCTGGCACGCGGGAAGGTCCACAAAAAAAGAAAAAGCTGGCTCTGACTGCTGCCGCGGACGAGGCAAGGGCAGAATGCAGCGTCCCGCGGGGCCCCCTCCGCCCGCTAAGCCCCTCTGCAAGAGCTTTCAGATTCGCGAGGGAGAGCGTCTCCCTCGCGTCTCTGTTAAGCCCGCAGGGGCTAATGGGAAATTTCCCATCAGCCCCTTTAGACGCGAGGGACTGATGGGAAATTTCCCATTAGCCCCTGCGGGCTTAACAGAGACGCGAGGGAGATGCTCTCCCTCGCGAATCTGAAAGCCCTTGCAGAGGGGCTTAGCGGGCGGAGGGGGCCCCGCGGGACATTGCAATCTGCCGCGGCAGCAGCCAGAGCCTGCTTTTTTTTAAAAAAAATTTGCCAGAGGGAGGGGGGGGGTTAGGACTTCTAATGGGCTAGGGGGGGGGGTTAGGACTGCTAATGGGCGGGGGGGGGTTAGGACTGCTAATGGGTGGGCGGGCGGGCGGGTAGGACTGCTAATGGGTGGGCGGGCGGGGGGGTAGGACTGCTAAGGGGCTGGGGGGGTTAGGACTGCTAATGGGCGGGCGGGCGGGCGGGCGGGGGGGTAGGACTGCTAATGGGCTGGGGGGGGTTAGGACTGCTAATGGGCGGGCGGGCGGGTAGGACTGCTAATGGGCGGGCGGGCGGGGGGGTTAGGACTGCTAATGGGCTGGGGGTTAGGACTGCTAATGGGCGGGCGGGCGGGGGGGGGGTAGGACTGCTAATGGGCTGTGGGCTGATGGGGGCTGTCTGGAAATGGGGTGATGGGGGTTAGGACTGGTAATGGGTTATAGGGGGGGCTTAAACTGAAAATGGGGTGATGGGGGTTTAGGACTGGAAGTGGGTTGATGGGGGGGGGCTAGGACTGGTATTGGGTTGGGGGGTTGCTAGGACTGGAAATGGGCTGATGGGGGGCTAGGACTGGAAATGGGCTGATGCAGGGACTAGAAGGGAATGGATGCTGGGTGAGGCTGGAACTAGAAGGGAGCTGATGTTGGGGGAGGATTAGAATGGGATGGGCTGGGAGAGTAAAATGGAGAGGGGAAAAATATTTTGTGTGGGAGGGATAAAAAATCTACAATTGGCCGGGTATTGGGAGAGTAAGTGGGGATTGAGGATGGAGGGGTAAAATTTGAGTGGATGAAATAGGAATGAGGAAAGAGCAAAAGGAGAAAGATTAGTATGTTAAAGCGGATGTAGAGAGAGAGAAAGGAAAAAAAAACTAGAATATAGAAGAAAGGACAAATGTACAGCAGATGATGGAGAGTTAGCAGAAAACATGAAGAAACCAGAAGAAAGTGGCTGGAGCAATTGCAACTGTGTAACTGAGCTGAGGTATTCTGTTTATGTAATTCCTTTTTGACATTGCCACTTGTTCTCTTTCCCCAGTAGGTCATGTATTGTTATTGTCTGAAATGTATTGGTTTAATATTTGCAGTGTTGCCTTTTGATAGGTATGGTGTGGTGCTTTGTGAGTCCTGGTAGTGCTGTTAGGATACGGCGGGTTTGCTATTGGTTCTAAATGGGCAGTGTTTGTAGTAGTTCCTAATGTGCCTGGCGGTTGGCACTGGATTATAGTAATGTAGAAATCTTTTAGTCTGTCTTTATCCATACACTCATTAAGAGACATGTTTACTAAAAGTTAGTGTATGTTAGCATTATGCAAATATTTATGCAAATTGACGTGCTGGCACTTTGAGGAAATTCTTTGGTTTTGTGCGGCAGTTTGGGCACTCGGGCTCAAAAAGGTTAGCCATCACTGCACTAGGGCTTTCTAATTCACAAAGCCAGTATCTTATATGGTAGGGTTTCTTTTGAGACTAGTTTTCTACGTTCTACCTCAAAGTCAGAATTTTGGCTTTTCTGCACATGCTTTGAGATTTCATACACTTAGAATTACACTAGGGGTTTCTAATTCACACAGCCAGGATGTTATATGGTAAGGTTCATTTTGAGACTAGTTTCAACATTCTACCTCAACGTCAGATTTTTGGCTTTTCTGCACATGCTTTGAGATTTCCTACACTTAGAATTACACTAGGGGTTTCTAATTTACACAGCCAGTATGTTATATGGTAAGGTTTCTTTTGAGGCTATTTTTAACGTTCTACCTCAAAGTCAGATTTTTGGCTTTTCTGCACATGCTTTGAGATTTCAACACTTAGAATTACACTAGGGGTTTCTAATTTACACAGCCAATCCCTGCTGCACACATGGGGACCAGTACACAGTGCGCAAAGTCCAAAGCGTATATGCAATCCAACATGTCAGGTGAAGACTATCCTTGCAGCCCTGGGCATGCATAGTCAAGTGTCACATCCCAATATGACACAGTACATGAAAGGTCATGTGTGTCCCCTGAGATGAGCACAACTCCCAGCAAGAGCATGGCAGCAACAGTGTGTTATATACATCCGTCATGGATAAAGTAGCGATCCCAAAGTAATACTGTCCATCCTATGCATGTGTCCCTCTTGCAGAGGTCATACATTCTATGGCACCATTCTCCAAGGGATAGTTCCATGGTGGTGTGTCCCCCAACTGTTGGATGATGTCAATGCTAGATGCGCTCCAGTGAATATGTCCAGTTTGTTCTCTGCCCTGTCAGAGGAGTAGAAATAATGTTTTGGTATGCAGTGTCCAACAGCAGCACAAAATGCAGACAGGCAACCATGAATATGCACATAATAAAATGACACACAGGCAAACATAACATGAGCACAAAACAGAACACAGAAACAGAACAGAGCACAAACCTGCAGGTTGCTCAGATGTGGAATTGGAACTGCAGACACGGCTGTCACATGGATATGTTCATCTGCATGGCTATGTCCATGTTACACAAGTGTATCACAGCGCCACCCCATGTGCATCAGCGAGTGTGAACAGAGAAGCAACATGAAACATCTCTGAAACAAACTGTAAATCATTAACATGCAAAGCCAGATGTCAGTTCCTCCCCCCCAAAGGTTTCACCTACCGTCTGCGTGCAGCAGGTATATGTCATGGGTCTCCTGGGTCACTCAGTGAAGGGAGACGACGTCACCCCAATTGGGAGAATCACCATGTAACCATGTCCAGCCACTGTTGATGCATGTCCACATCATGGCGATATCTGAGATCTGGAAAATACAGTCCAACAGTCGTATGTCACAACACAAGACACAGGTCTGCTCACAATACACAACACATGTCCACAATATTCACATGGTAAACAGCAGTAAGGAAGAGATAGTACAGTCAGCACTGCCCCCCAGGTGTACAGACCCCACACACCACATGATAATGTAACATGCCTGCACACTGTACCAACACACAGCCAACTGTAAGAAACACACCCACACAGAATGCTAAGGTGAGCATGCCAGCAGTAGCATATGGCTGGGATGTGCCCAATTGGAGATGTGTGGACTGAAAGGCCCTGTGAAATCAAATGAAAGACTGGTGTTGTCTGATGGTATACTGTTGGGGAAGGGTGCACGTGTAGCCCATCACCACAGCACCTAGGACACCCACACACATGAAGCTCTGTTGGCTGTGTCACAGACACAGTGTTGCACAAGACAAACTGGACAGGAACACATGGGCATATGTGTGACAACACCAAGATATGGCTTATCACCATGTGGTGCAGGGAAAACAGGTAAACAACATCATATGTACTATCTGACACATAACCGAGAACATGTGTCTACCGTGCCTGTCAGCACAGACAATGTAGCCGTACAGCCACCTACCACAGACCACTGCATGTTGGATGAATGACAGTCATCCAATGCACGTCCGCACCAGGAGCTGCAATAGGTATGTCCTGCAGAGTAGGAAACACAAGGGAAACATACATATGCCATTTGCCAGTTATGCAACACACACTGCACCTTCCTGTCCTCAGCTCACAGCCCCCCTGATCCTTCACTGAGCAACTGTTCACCAGCACACCGTACAGATCTATGTCATGTGAGAGATATCTCTGATGTGTGAATGCCAAACTACAAGGGTCTGCACTCAGTCTGTCCCCCCCATCTCTCTGTTCATGTACAAAAGGGTAAACAGAAGTGCTCCATCCCTACTGTGTCCCAGCATCAATCCATGGCTGCAGTAATACCCTGTATCCCCCATATGTCCCCCAATGCTCCTCACTGTGTATCCTGGTGTCCCACTGATGTCCGATACCCTGCTATCAAGTACTGTAACACAAGGAACTATGCAGGGGCACCTCCCCAGTGGCTGACCATATACAATTCAGTGGTGTGTATAGCTCCTACCATCACTTACATTAACAGCTGTGTGATGACAAGCTGCAAATCTACATCGCCACGGCTGAGTTATGCCTGCCAAACCACACCCCAATGTGTGCATGTGACCAGACCATGATGGCTGCATGTCATACTGCTGTGTGACATGGATAATGGAAAGGCATGGATAGGCCAAATGTGCACCTAAACCCTCCGCCCCCCTTCAGAGCGATGGTGTGTGTGTGGACATAAGTCATCCTCTGGACTGCACCTACCCCCTCTGCCCATTCTCCCCACTTGTGCTGTGCTTGTATGTGTGTGACATGTGCAAATGTCATCAGATAGATGTGCCCTGATTCCCCTGACAACAACACGGAAACCAGGCTCCACACCCACAGTTATCCCACAGCTTGCCTACTGTAAACCACACCCTGCTGATCTGGCATGAATAATCTCTGTCAGCGTACAAATATGCACCACTGCATTGCACAGCTATTCTATATCCCACACAACTAATGCAATATACCCCCCCCCCCCTGGCTGCACACTACACAGGTTCTCTATCCTCCCGGAATGTCTGAGAGGGCTACGTGATGACCTCTACATTCAGGCACACTGTGGTGGTGCAATAATGTCCCTCACGGATACCACATACCAGTGCTCCAGTTACCACAGATCACATAGATATTGGTATGTATCACATTTAGCAGCATACTAAAACAACTAATGCACAGACCCTGCACATCAGAGCATACCAATCACACACTCAGCGCAGAACACCAACTGTAAGACACAGACATCTAGACAACTGGCCCCATCCATGGTCTGCTCCCGCATTGTTAATGCCATACCACATGCCTCTCATCCTGCCGTCCCAAAGTATCAAATCCTACACCGCACCAAAGCCTAAAACACCACACACACAAGCCACCTCCACCTACTGTTGTGCCCTATCCACATCTGATGTGGATCAGGCATGAGTAGATGTGAAGCTGGTATGGCAAGCCAGTCTCGGTTACATGTCCGTTCAGTATTGCATCGTACAGATATCATGATACAAATGGTAACTAGCATTAGCAGTACACACATATCCAAACAAATGTAGGTGGTAACATATGCAGTACTTACATGAGAAGAGCTCTGCAATCAGCTGCCGCCTGACTGCTGTGCCCTCACGTGTGTCGCCATGGGCAGGTGCAGGGGGGCACGTAAGGTCCTCCTCCAGACCCTCATTAATATCGACAGGGATGTGGTGCCTGAGAGCAATGTTGTGCAGGATGCAACAGGCGACAATGATCTCTGCCACAGTCTGTGGTCTGTATTGTAAGGCCCTGCCTGTCCTATCCAGACACCTGAAGCGACTCTTTAATACGCCAAAGGTGCGCTCTATGATGGAGCGGCTGGTGGCATGGGCCTCATTGTACCTCCTCTCTGCACGTGTCCATGGTCGACGCATGGGGGTCAGCAACCAGGGGCGACACCCATATCCTCATCACCTGCAACAAAGAGACGTACGACATTAAAGCAGGAGCCCATGTCCTCCAAAATGGACACAGGTATGTATGTGCAAAACAGATGCAGAACACATTGTGACATAAACATATGACACCACATGATGGGACAGCAGGACCATGCATCAGGGTGTGAAGGGCAGACACACACGACAAGGGTGTGGGGCATGGTTTGGAAACATAATCTGTAACCACGGCACATATGCAAGCAGACATGTAACTAGCATGACAAAGCTCCATAGCAAGGAGGGGTAAGAGGCCCCAACCCCTGATATCACACACAGACAGATGACATACCCACACAAAGAGGGACACACCTCCGAGACAGACATCTGCACATACGGTTAGTAACATGAACAGCATGTGCATGTCAGAAATGATAAATACACACCCAGCAATAGACAGTCCCCATATTGTCCATCCTCGAATTGAGTGTAAAGTGCTGAGTGCTGCAGGATATAGGAGTCATGGGTGGACCCTGCAAACCTGGGTACTGAAGAGCTTACTTAACTCTCTCCTCACCAGTAACCTCACTGGGTTCTTGAAGCTACAAAAAATTACATTCACAAACAATGAAAAGGTTATCAAGACAGCAATAAAATACACACAGTTCTATAGAAAATACACCAAAGCTTTGCGGAGAGAAACTGAGAGACACACACGTTCTCCCTGTTTACTCTAACTTCTCAGCCATGGTTCACTTTATTTATAAGGCTTTTGTAGATGATACAGCATAATTTCACTTTATCATTATACGTCATGTATGTATCATATTGTAGGTCAACTTATTCAGTGTGGGTCAATGTGGAGACATAAATGGAGTCCGAGACATAATTATTTACTGTTACATGGCCATTATAAGGAGACATACAGGAATCAAAGATATAGAATGACCTAATTGACATAATTGTTTACTGCTGATGACTTGACTTGACTTGATATCTACTAATTACTAACCCTGAGAGTATTTTAGCTAATAACTCTGAGACAGAAAGGCTAGAAGTACAACCTGCCCTTTTCTTTATTTATGTAAACCTTCACCTAGCAAGCTAATATATGAAGTTTTATTTCTAAGCAAGGTTCTGAACAGAATTAACTCTTTCTCAGATTTATTCAGTCTAATAGTATATGGTACCCCATACGAATATACATGCTTTCAGGTACCACATTCAGAATATGCTGATGTGCATCACAGACAACCTGAACATTCAGGGATTGATAGTGTTTGCGGTTGCGGAACACTACCTCCCTGTCTCTTGGCGGGACCAGGGCAACATGTGTGCAATCAATAGCGCCCATCACATGTGGTATCCCGGCTAATACCTCAAAGGCCTGGTTCAGGGTCCCCCACTGTTGCCTAGTGTGGGGAAGGGCTATGTAATTCCCCACCCGGCTGACCAGAGGGTCCCCTCCCCCCCCCATAGCATCCTGCTGGCTTCACATTAAGATGGATTAATGAACATACCCCATAGGCACACACAACCCCATATCACCAGGGTGAGTGACAGCCCACTTTGATGGACTCTCAGGAACCCTGGGGATAGGGACAATGTATTCAACTGTTTAGGCACACAGAACCATATCGCCAGGGTGAGTGATAGCCCACTTTGATGGACTCTCAGGAACCCTGGGGATAGGGACAATGTATTCAACTGTTTAGGCACACAGAACCATATCACCAGAGTGAGTGATAGCCCACTTTGATGGGCTCTCAGGACTCCTGGGGATAGGGAGAATGTATTCAACTGTCTAGGCACACAGAAGCATATCACCAGGGTGAGTGACAGCCCACTTTGATAGGCTTTCTGGACTCCTGAGGGTAGGGTGGTTTGGAAAACAGCAAAAGCAGCATCTTCCATACCAGCAGGGGTGCTGTGGACCCACTTTTTTGGACTTTCTGGCCAAGTGGGGGTAGGGAAGATGTTTTGGACTGTTGGGTCACACACACGCATATCACCATTGGGACCAACATACCATTTTGGGCACGTTTCACAGCCCCTGGGGGTGGGGCAGATGTTTTACCCTGCAACTGCAGACCCCATCATAACAGCAGGATGGTGTGGGTTCTGGGGTAGGGGTGCCTGCCTAGACGTCCACGCTTCCCCCCCAGCACCTCCTGCCACTGCTCTGTGCCCTTGGAGGCCAATACTGCCAACAGTGCTGGCAGTGTGGGGTGTGGGGGGTGTTTGCAACACCACACACTGGATAGCAGATACACACTCCCACACCTATGCCAGCATTGTAGAACTGTAGGGGTGTTTGGCAGCCCTGGCCACCGCTCCAGTCCTGGGCACAGTGCAGGCATGGCTATGGCACGCAGTACTGTTGGGGTCACTCCCCAGGGTGGTAAACACTGTCAGACACAAGACCTGTAGCACAGACATCAGAAAGGTTGCCATGATGCAGCTCACGCAGATAATTGTACTTAACCTCGGAATTGCCAGTTATCATAGCAACCTTTTGATAGCTGTGTACTGTATTCCCTGGTTTAGGGTGGCATTGCTAAGGTATGCAGGTGCTAGTATTGGGAGATGCACGCAGGGCCCAATGTCCTGCCTCTCCAGGAGGCATTGGATAATGGAGCGTGTGGGTGCGGGTTTGTCTGGCCCTGATGGCTGCTGCTTTACGGCAGAGGTTCCCAACCCCGGTCCTGGTGTGTGCAACACTGTTCGGGTTTTCATGCTGTCCCTCATGAATATGCATGTAATACATCTGCATATCATGGGGGCGGTGCATAGAAATGCAGCACAGGCATCCTTATTAGAGGCCGCATAAAACCTGAATGGTGTTTGGCCCTCCAGGACTGCATTTGGGATACTCCAGTAGCCTAGTGGTTAGAACACTGGCTTGGTAACCAAGCAACCAGGGTTTGATTCCCACTAGCACTCCTTGTGGCCTTGGGCAAGTCACTTAACCCTCCATTGCCTCAGAAGAAAGGCCTGGCAATCTACTTCCGGTGACACTGCCAAGAAAACCCAGGAGCTTCTGGGTCACCAGGAGTCAGGACTGACTCAAAGGCACACATTGCATTTTTGCTCTGGGTAATGCACCTGTTTCTGGTGTCTGTGCTCGGTGAGGTAAAATATAGGCGTTTGAACCATGCGTATTTTCTCTGCAATAAAGGTTTGTCCTTACTATCACGGTTTAGTAGCAGGTAAATTATGGGGACTGGATTGGCAGTAGCCCCAGCTGGGACTTGAACTTGTGACCTTGTGCTCATGAACACACTGGCTGTGTTCACCACACCACACTGTGCTCACAGAGACAGGGCTAGGCCATGGTCTGCTCTGGGCAACTGCCACTGCACCCTCCACCACCAGTACCCCTCCGCCACCATGCTGACATGGCCTTATATTGGAGACAGCATAAAACCTGAATGATTTGTGGCCCTCCAGGCCTGCATTTGGGGGACTCTGCTCTAGGTAATGCGCATGTTTCTGGTGTCTGTGCTTGGTGGGGTAAAATTTAGGCATTTGAACCATGCGTATGTTCTCTGCAGTAAAGGTTTGTCCTTACTATCATGGTTTAGTAGCGGGTAAAATATGGGGATGGGATTGGCAGTAGCCCCAGCTGGGACTTGAACTTGTGACCTTGTGCTCATGAACACACTGGCTGTGTTCACCGCAACACACTGTGCTCACAGAGACAGTGCAGTCCCTGGAGATACCATGGTTGTTTGTCAGACAGAGCCCATCTGTTGCATGGCACCCACCTACACAGCGCTAGGCCATGGTCTACTCTGGGCAGCTGCCACTGCCCCCTCCACCACCAGTACCCCTCCGCCACCATGCTGACATGGAGACAGCATAAAACCTGAATGATTTGTGGCCCTCCAGGCCTGCATTTTGGGGACTCTGCTCTAGGTAATGCGCATGTTTCTGGTGTCTGTGCTCGGTGGGGTAAAATATAGGCGTTTGAACCATGCGTATGTTCTCTGCAATAAAGGTTTGTCCTTACTATCACGGTTTAGTAGCGGGTAAAATATGGGGACTGGATTGGCAGTAGCCCCAGCTGGGACTTGAACTTGTGACCTTCTGCTCCTGAACAATGTGTTCACTGCACCACACTATGCTCACAGAGACAGTGCAGTCCCTGGAGATACCATGATTGTTTGTCAGACAGAGCCTGTCTGTTGCAGTGCATGGCACCCACCTACACAGGGCTCGGCCATGGTCGGCTCTGGGTAGCTGCCACTGCCCCCATCCACCACCAGTACACCTCTGCCACCATGCTGACATGCCCTTCTGCTGGTGGTGCTGGTGGTGTGCAGTCGCTGCCTATGGTGCATGTTCTGGGGTAGGGGTGCCTGCATAGGAGTCCACGCTTCCCCCCAACACCACCTGCCAATGTTCTGTGCCCTTGGGGGTACCTGCTGGGTACTATCCCCTGTGACACTGTGATAAACACTCTCGTGCCCATGTTGGGCCCTCATCAGTTGCTGTCTGGCTGCTGTTCAGTTTCAGCATTCCTAAGTGCCACCTAGGCATCTGCCTAGTCCGCACTGTGCCCCAGCTGCACCACAGCATGCAGCCCTCTGTATCCCCTTTCCCAGCATCTGTCCAGTTGCCCATTCCGACATGCCCGCCATGCTGTTGTGGAACATGTGTATGCCATAGGTAACCTGTACAATGGAGAGGGAAACCCTGATCAGTGCTATTTCACTGTGGGATCATTCACCTTGTATGGGGACTGAGCATAGACCCTTCCAAAATTCATATTTATTTTTTGGGGCTTTTTTGGGAGTGTGTTTTGCTGTTTCCCATTATTATCACTATTGCCCAGCTTGATTATAATTTTTATTAATTTTGTTGGGGTCCTTTTCAATGTTTATTTGTACTTTTGTTCTGTGCACATGTATCACACTTATCACTTTTTGTAGGTTTCCCTGGTTTTGCTGTACATTGCCAACAGAAATGGTTTCCCTGACACAGAGAGGCAGGCTGGGACACACAGTAACAGCGCAGGATCTGCAGAAAAAGCAGGCAAAAGGCAAATGAGGCAATGCACCACAGCAATACCATCCTCACGAAGTATGTCCTGTGCAGTGGAAAACACAAGAGAAACAAACATATGTAATGACCGAGGTCTGAAACACACACTGCACCTCCCTGTACGCAGCTGTCAGACCCCACAACATGCCATACGGACTGACTGTTCACTATCACACTGTCCTGATCTCTCTTATGGGAGAGTCAGGACGGAGGTATCTGCTGCTAAATAAAGGTCTCCGGAATTCCTCCACAATGGTCTATAGAGGTGTCTGCTCCCACCCTGTTTATGGCCCATCCCATGGTCACAATACTAGTCTGTGTCCCCCATTTTGCCAACAATACCCCCTCCCCATGTGTAGTGCCCTCCCAATGTTCTCTGTCACCACACTGTAAATTGCTGAAATACATGGAAATATTTATTTATTAATTAATTAATTTATTTATTTATTTATTTAGTATATATTTGTATACTGCTACTTCCAGCGATCAGCAGCGGTTTGATTACAGATTGGAAATTGTCAAATCATGACAGGAAATTTTTGAGGTATAAACACATTGATTAGACAGGAAAGCACAGCACACAGAGAACTATTTTACAGGGAACATGGGCTATGGAGGGTTAAGTGGCTTGCCCAAGACCACAAGGAGCACCTGTGGGACTAGAAAACCCCAGTCCTTCCGGCCCAAGGTTGCTGTCCTCTAGTGGGATTTGAACCCCCGACCTTCCGGCCTGAAGTACCTTGCCCCAACCACTAGGCCACTCCTCCACTCCATGCATGAACAGCTCCTGTATCCACGGGCCATGAACATATCCTGCAGTGTACATTTCAGACCACAAATAATATGGACAGCTGTGTGATGATGATGTGTGGAAATAGATGGCAAGGTCAGCGCCACGTCCTCAAAACCACACCCCGATGTCTGTGTGTGACCTGACCATGATGGCTGCATGTCAGCCCCCTGTGTGACAGTGAGAATGTGAAACCATGGATAGCCTACATGTGCGCCTCAAACAAATAACGCTCATGTAGGTCTCTGGGTGTATGTGGACATTACAGCCCTCGCCAGGGTCCGCAAGGTAGTTGTTGATGTGCACTGTGTTCCCTTGCCCCCACACACATCCACAGCATGTAAGATATGCCATACGCCATACTGTGTCAGACAGAGGTCCATCAGGGCCAGTATCCTGCCTCCAACAGTGGTCAATCTAGGTCATATATACCTAGTAGTATCCACAAAATACTCAGGTTCCACAATGCCTGAGCAGGGTCAAGCACCGATTATCCTGGGTCCCTTAGTAATAGTCCGATATGGACCTTTACGCAAGGAACATGTCCAAACTGGTTCCTAAGCACAGATAAACTAACAGGCCATACAACATCCTCTGGTAACAAGTTCCAGAGTCTGATGACACGTTGAGCCATGTGGCATATGTTGAGATAGCATCAGCTACATATGGCATGTCCCCATGACAAACCACTAGACACAAAACACACCTACACATGCAGCATAGCACTTGGCCACTGTAACCCACCCTTTGCTGATCAGACGTGCATCACATCTGTATGTGTGTACATATGCATCAATGCAGGCACTGGCTATAATCCAAAAAACAACAGTAGCAATGATATGGCCCCCTGGCTGCACACTGCACAGGTCCCCATCCCTCAATATAGCCATGTCAGGCCTTTGTGATGATGTATACATTAGGGCACACTGTGGGGTTGCAGTAACACCTGTCACCACTAATTAACACCATGTTTGGAAGGTAGTCATGGCCATGTGTACTGTGCTATGTATGACATGTGTCACCACACACAGGAAACATACACACATAGCCAGCTGACACGAGCAGAACAACCACACAAGCAGCAACAAATTATACAATATAAACAAATACCCCGTAAGAGAACAGTAGAAACATAGAAACATGATGACAGAAAAAGACCACAAGGCCCATCTAGTCTGTCCTTCCATAACAACAACTACAACAGTCCACTTTTTACCTTTAGAGATCCTCTGTGTTGGTCCCATGCTTTTTTGAATTCAATTACTGTCCTCATCTCTACCACCCTCCACTGGGAGACTATTCCACGGATCCACTACTCTTTCCGTAAAGAAATATTTCCGCATATCACTCCTGAATCTATCTCCCTTCACCCTCATCCCATGTCCCCTCGTCACAGAACTTGCTTTCAATTGAAAGAGGCTCTCTCCCTGAACATTTATGCCACGGAGGTATTTAAACATCTCAATCATATCACCTCTATCCCGCCTTTCCTCTAAGGTGTACATATTAAGATCCTTAAGTCTGTCCTCATATACTTTATAATGAAGACCATTAATCATCTTAGTAGCAACCCTCTGCACCGACTCCATCCTGTTCACATCCTTTTGAAGGTGCGGTCTCCAGAATTGCACACCATACTCCAAATGAGGTCGCACCAAAGACTTATACAGAGGCATTATCACCTCCTTTTTTCTGCTAGCCATTCCTCTCCGTATGCACCCAAGCATCCTTCTAGCTTTTGCCGTCGCCTTTTCTACCTGTTTAGCTACTTTAAGATCATCGGACACAACTACGCCTAGGTCCCGCTCTTCTTTAGTGGACAAAAGTACTTCACCTCCTATATTGTATTGCTCCCTTGGATTGCTGCAGCCCAAATGCATGACCTTACATTTTTTAACATTAAATCCCAGTTGCCAAATTCTAGACCATTCTTCAAGCTTAGCTAGATCCCTCCTCATGTTATCTACAACTTCCTGGGTATCTACTCTATTGCAGATTTTGGTATCATCCGCAAAGAGGCAAACCTTACCCGACAGCCCTTCCGCTATATCACTAACAAAGATGTTAAAAAGAATCTGACCAAGGACAGATCCCTGGGGCACAGCACTGGTAACATCCTTCTCCTCAGAGTGAGCTCCATTTACTTGTACTCTTTGTCGCCTCCCACCCAACCAATTTCTAACCCAAGCAGTAACTTTAGGGTCCATCCCTAGGGTGCTCAGTTTGTTTATAAGTCGCCTGTGAGGAACAGTGTCAAAGGCTTTACTGAAATCTAAATACACCACATCTAGAGCTCTCCCGCGATCCAACTCCCTGGTCACCCAGTCAAAGAAATCAATCAAATTTGTCTGACAAGACCTGCCTCTGGTGAATCCATGCTGCCTCAGATCCTGTAATCCGCTGGACTCCAGAAACCTCACTATTTTCTCTTTCAACAGCGTTTCCATTAATTTACTTACCACTGAAGTTAAACTAACCGGCCTGTAGTTTTCAACCACATCCTTACTACCGCTTTTGTGTAAAGGCACCACATGAGCCTCTCTCCAGTCCTTTGGCACCACTCCCGACTCCAATGAGGCATTGAAAAGTCAGTGGAGTTGCTAGAACGTCCCCAAGTTCCCTCAGTATTCTAGGGTGTATCCCATCCGGTCCCATCGCTTTGTCTACTTTAAGTTGAGCTAGTTTCTCACGAACACAGTCTTCTGAAAATTGTTCAAGATGTCCCTCGCTTCTGTTCTTATTTGTGGGTGTTTTCTGAGGTCCTGCTCCTGGTTCTTCATCTGTGAACACAGAACAAAAATATTTGTTAAGCAATTCCGCTTTATCCTTATCAGCTTCTACATATTCCCCCCCTGCACCCTTGAGTCTGACAATACCACTTTTGCCCTTCCTCTTCTCACTAATATATCTGAAAAATGTCTTATCCCCCCATTTTATTGCATTGGCTATTTCCTCCTCCTTTTGAATCTTTGCCTTCTTGACTACTTTGCTAGCTTCTCTAAGTTTTTCCAAATACAGATGCCTGTCTTCCTCTCTCTGTGATCTCTTGTATTTCATGAAGGCCTCCCTCTTTTTCTTCACTTTTTCAGCTACTTCCTTTGAAAACCATAGCGGTCTCCTGTTCCTTTTGCCTTTATTTACCTTTTTAACAAAAAGGTTGGTTGCCTTTAAAATACCCCCTTTCAGTTTTGCCCACTGTTTTTCTACATCCCCCAGCTGTTCCCATTCCACTAACAACTCCCTGAGGTATTGGCTCATCTTCGCAAAGTTAGTCTTCCTAAAGTCTAAGATCTTCACCTTGGAATGGATTCTAACAGCCCTAGTCCTAATACTGAACCACACCATCTGATGATCACTGGATGCAAAATGATCTCCCACTACAACATCAGAAACACTTTCACCATTGGTAAGCACCAAGTCCAGTATGGCCCCTTCACGTGTGGGGTCTGTTACCAATTGCCTGAATAGTTCTCCCTGTAGAGAATCCAGGATCTCCTTACTCCTAGATGATACTGCAGCAGGAATGTGCCAATCAACATCTGGCATATTGAAATCTCCTAGCAGTAGCACTTCCCCTTTCCTAGCAATGCTGCGTATGTCTTCAATTAACTCTCTGTCCACCTCTTCCTCTTGTGAGGGAGGTCTGTATAGCACACCAATGCAAACAGATTTCTCTTTCCCTCTTTCTAGTTTAACCCACAATGCCTCCTCTCTCCCTTTTAAGCTCTGTAATTCCAAAGCTTTAATAGTAGTTTTTACATATAGTGCCACTCCTCCTCCCCTTCTTCCTACCCTGTCCTTTCTGAATAAAGTATAGCCAGGTATAGATACATCCCAGTCATGGTTTTCTGTGAACCATGTTTCTGTAACTGCCACTAAATCCAAGTCAGCCACTCCCACCAAAGCTTCAACTTCAGAGATCTTATTTCCCATGCTACGGGCATTAATACACACTGCTTTCCATATGTTACCCCTGTTACCCATTTCCATAAAGGTATTTAATGTATCACTTACCTGGGGGCTTTCACTTACCTGGGGGCTTTCTTCACCCATCCCCAACGAATCTAGTTTAAAGCCCTCTTCAGTAGATTAGCCAGTCTACTACCAAAGATGCGTTGACCTTTCTTGGACAGATGGATGCCATCTCTGCTCTGCAACCCTTGGAACAGCATCCCATGGTCTAGGAAACCAAAACGCTCTCGAAGACACCATCCACGCAGCCATGCATTAATCTCCAGGATGTGAGCCTCTCTGCCTTGGCCTTTACCCTCAACAGGGAGGATTGAAGAGAACACCACCTGTGCACCTACCTGCTTCACCCTCTGTCCCAGAGCCATTAAGTCACTTTTGATACATTCCGAGGTATACCTGGCAGTATCATTTGTTCCAACATTGATTAGCAACATTGGGTAATAGTCAGTGGGCTTGATGAGTCTCGGCAAACTCTCCGTAACATTTTGGATCTTGGCACCAGGCAGACAGCATACCTCTCTGGACATCAAGTCTAGTCGGCAGATGGACGCCTCAGTACCCCTCAGAAGAGAGTCTCCAACCACCACTACCCTTCGTTTTCTTCTGGTCACTGATTCCGCAATGATGGGGTACTTGAACTCTGGTTCTTCCCTTTCCAGGAATGCTTTCACCTCCTCCACTTCCAGGGCTGCATAATGGTTCTTCAATTCAAGGGCTGGAGAAGTTGGATTGGTGATTTTGCAGGCTCTGGTGACTTTTGTCCAACCATCGACATTCTGTTGGCACCCATCTTCTCCTGTGCTGGAGAGCCTGGTTGCTGCAAGAAGCATCTCATCAATGTACTTCTCACTGTCTTGAATGCTCCTCAGCCTCGCCACCTCCTCTCTGAGTTCCTCCACTTGTTTCCTCAGAGCTTCAGCATGCAGGCACCCTGCACATGGAACCGGTTCTTCAACTGGCAATAGGACCTCTGTCTGGACCGAGGCAGAATCTGTAACGGGGGCAACAGCTTTAGCAATACGATTTTTCCCAGCCATTGTTCTGTTTGTGGAGCTTAGGTATCTGTTAAAGCAAAAGAGAGAGATCTACCAAGTACCAGCTGGTTTCGCAGCTGTCCTTTATATTCAAAATGTGCTGGTCCAATTCACTGTGATTTGTTAAAGGGGGAGGTGCCCTATAAAGCAAGACTGCTCACTAGGGGTGGGTGGGAGTCGGGGTGGGTAGGGAGGGAACTAACACCTGATTAGGTGTTAGCAGTTCCTGAACCTGAGGAGGTTACAGAGTTCAGCAACCTACTGTGCTCAAGTAATGTTCCCCTAAAAGAGCAAAAATGAAATTAACCTTGCTTTAAAAAATATACACAAAACCCTTTTAAGAGCTCCCAGTCAGAGAGCTATCAATGTAACAAAAGAAAAACCAAACAGAGAAACCCTCAAATCCTTACTTACTGTTTGATATGTGGAGCCCTGGTTAAGAAAGCCTCAAAAAGGCAGGGCAAAGGAGCCTTTTTATGCAGGCTTCAACTGCACTCAGGAAACAGGCCCACTAACTCCTGATTAGGTGTTAGCAGTTCCTGAAACTGGGGAGGTTACAGAGTTCAGCAACCTACTGTGCTCAAGTAATGTTCCCCTAAAACAGCAAAAATGAAATTAACCTTGCTTTAAAAAATATACACAAAAGCCTTTTAAGAGCTACCAGTCAGAGAGCTAGCAATGTAACAAAAGAAAAACCAAACAAAGAAACCCTCAAATCCTTACTTACTGTTTGATGTGTGGAGCCCTGGTTAAGAAAGCCAAACATGCACCCCCCTCCCACTGGGAACACTGCACCATATGCCTTACACCATGCCCCACACAGACCATCAAAACCACTAACTGTGTTTGCACAGCAGCTGCTATCAGAACCAGCCATTAACTGGGAATGTGACCCCCAAAAGCTGTGAAAGGCGTATCAACACCCACCCACATAATCCACCAACAGATGCCGCTGTGCCCTGTCCACATTGTTGGTCACACACTCATGGCTATATGTGTCCTTGGGATGTTAAGTTTAATCACAATGCATTGTTGCATCTGAGTGCCATATGTCCTGCAACATCAACCGTTTTAAACATCACACACACATAACAGCACATTTATGTGGGAATATATGCAATACGTACCAGAGAAGATGTCTGCAATTAACCTCCACCTGACCGCTGTGCCCACTTGTGTGTCACCACTGGTACGCACAGGGGGGCACGGTGGATCCTCCTCCAGATCCTCATTAATCTCTGCAGGAATATCGTGCCTGAGAGCAATGTTGTGCAGGATGCAACAGGCTATGATTATCTCTGCCACAGTCACTGGCCTATATTGTAAGGCCCCGCCTGTCCTATCCAGACACCTGAAGCGACTTTTCAACACGCCAAAGGTGCGCTCTATGACAGAGCGGCTGGAGGCGTGGGCCTCATTGTACCTCCGCTCTGCACGTGTCCGTGGCTGACGCACAGGGGTCAGCATCCAGGGGCGACACCCACACCCGGCATCACCTGTAGAAAGAAATGTTGCATGTGAATGCATGAGCGCCTGTACCCCCAAATTGACACAGGTATAGACGTGAGCAACAAATGCAGAACGCATCCGGACATAACGTACGGACATCACAACTATGTATTTAAGAAAAACATATATATGTTAGGTGAAATCCGACACATGGCCTAGGGAGCCTGTACATAAATGCCCAATAACACAACTGTCACAGTTTTACGTATAGAGATCCGCTATGTGTGGCACATAAGTATTGTACTGCAGTTGTGGTCCCCATCTCTAACACCTCCAACGTTAGACTAGACCACTAATACACTGATCACATGTTCAAAGTATATGTCAGCATGGTACACAACACAAACATGTGCTGTGCTGCAATGGAGGCTCACGCCCAGAACATGTATGGCAGTCAGGTGTGAGAAGATCAAAACCACATCAACTCTATTCCCCCTGTCCTCCAAGGTCTACATATCAACATTTATCGGTCTGAAACCATATGCTGTATACTGCTGACCAACAATTGTTTCAGTAGCCACCCTCTGCACTGTCTCCATCATGTTCAGAGCCTTTTTAAGCTGTGGTCCACAGAATAGCACACAATAGCCCACATGAGGTTGCAACCATCACATATACAGAGGAAGAGTATCTACCTGGGGATGCGCAACCAACACCTCTCTGTATGCAACCAAGTAGCCCCCTTGCCCTTGCTGCCACCTTCTCATAATGCTCAGCAACAGCAGGATCAGCACATACAACGATGCCTATGTCACGCAAATCTACAGTGGCCCAGGGCCCTGCAAACCCCTAGACTGTGTTGCTCCCTTGCCATGACACAGGCCAAATCCATGCCCATACTTATGCAAACATGTACTCCTAGTTGCAAAGGCCAGAAACATCCTTTGTAGTTCGCCACACCACATCCCATGTTATCTACTGCGTCCTGTGTGACAACCCCAGTACTGATTGACTGTGTGAACCTCACACACACATGACAGGGGTAGGTGTATGGAAAGGTTGCTATGGATACTGGCAGATAGCAATTCCGAGATTAAGTACAATTTTCTGATTGAGCTGCATCATGGCAACCTTTCTGATGTCTGTGGAGTGTGCCACAGGTCTTGTGTCTGACAGTGTTTACCACCCTGGGGAGTGACCTCAACAGTATTGCATACCATAGGCATGCCTGCACTGTGCCCAGGACTGGAGCAGTGGCCAGGGCTGCCAAACAGCTTTATAGTTGTACAATGCTGGCATAGGTGTGGAAGTGTGTGTCAGTCTATCCAGTGTGTGGTGGCTACAAACACCCTCCACAGCCCACACTGCCAGCACTGTTGCCAGTATTGGCCTGCCAATGTGCATAATGAGGAGCAAGGTACCATGGGTATAGCCCGGACAGGGTAGCCTGGCCAGGATGCATCTGCACAGGGCATAGGGCAATGGCTGGGACACTGTAGTGCCCGGCCACTACCTGCACAGACAGGGTGGCCACAGCATGTCCTGCTGGGAGATCACTCTCACCCTGACTAAGCAGTGACCACGGCATGGCTAGGTTCCCCCATAGTGCTATATAGCATTTCTCTCGTGATATTTATGGGTTCCCTTTTAGGGCCCAATCACTGACTTATCTGTTTGGTATGTATACTGACATCCTGGTTCTGGGTGCATGCATCTCCTCCAGTGCAGTCCTTCTGCAGCCAGCCAGGGGTTTGTTAGCAGCTATAGAGCAGTAGCCCACTGGTTACTTCAGTGCCCGTGGAGCCAGAGGTCATGGGTTTAAACCCACAGTGGGGTTATTTGATAGGGCTGTCTGCAGCATTATCTATTTTTAATGTACATTAGTGCTGCCAGCAACAACACCCTCAGAGTACTGTAACCATAAGGTGCCTCAGAGGTGCCTTCTGAGGCACCTTATGGTTACAGTCCGTATAAGGTGCCTTATAAGGTGTCCTATGGAGCGCCTTATAGGGTGCCCTATAGGGGACATTATAGGTTGCCTTATGTGGCACCTTAGGTTACGGCACGTGAGGGTGTGTTTGCTGGCAGCAATAATTAAAATACAAATACAATGCCTCAAGAAACAATATTTACATGTCAAAGCTGATACCTCAGCCAGCCTTATGCATTAGGCACACTGGGGGATCGAACTCATGACTCCTGTATCACCAGTCAGTGTATTAACCATTGTGCTACACCTCTGTTTCTATGTTTGCATCTCTGCGCGCCTACTTAAGATTACAGCGCGTTAACGTGCTTAGCTGCGCTTCACCCGATAATGTGCACAGCAGCGCGCGTTATCGCATGATAATCCCGTTTTGCTACTTTAAGACTGAAACGCCCACTCCTTTTATGGCAGCCTGCACACTATCGCCGGGCGCACATTAAGACAGTTTAGTAAACATACCCTTAGAATTAGACTAGAGGTCTCTACTTCACACACCCATTATGTTATAAGGAAAGGATACTTTTGAGACTAGTTTCAATGTTCTACCTCAAAGTCAGATTTTTGGCCTTTCAGAGTGTGAACATTCTATGAGATGTGCGACACTTAGAATAAGGCTTCAAGTTTCTACTTCACACACCCATTCTGTTAGATTACTTTTCAGACTACTTCAACGTTCTACCTCAAAGTCAGATTTTTGGCTTTTCTGAATCTGCACTTTCTATGAGATTTCCCACAATTAGAATTAGACTTATGTTATAAGGTAAGGTTACTTTTGAGACTAGTTTCAATGTTCTCCCTCAAAGTAAGAATTTTGGCCTTTCAGAGTGTGAACATTCTATGCGATTTCCCACAATAAGAATTAGACTAGAAGTTTCTACTTCACACAACCAATATGTTTAAAGGTAAGGTTACTTTTGAGACTAGTAAACGAGGTATCCGGATGCCCTGTCCCCTGCTTCAGCCTAAGCTCTATAGACACCCCCCCCCCCCACACACACACACACCTCAGGGATCCACGTCGAACTTGCTCAAGGTCAATTCCTACCCCACACTCCCCCCCCCCCTCCCCAACACCTGAACAGAACACGCAGACATAGGAACTTGGTGAAAATTGCTTGGTCGCAGCTTTATTAACAGTATTGGAACACCGGCCCAACATGGGCCAACTCAACATTCATGAACCCACAAGTTGCCCCCCCTCCCCATTTCCGGATGATGCCCCCCACCAGCTGTTTATAGCAAAGTGGTGCATCATCCTCCCCCCATTCCCCCTACCGCCCGCCTCGCCATGTAAAGGCCGGCTCAAGGTTGCATTCCACCGGGCAGAGACCCCAGCCGGGACGTCTCTCCCAACCTAAGGAGTGCTGCCGCTACCGTGTAAAGCGGCATCAGCCTCAAATGCCCCGCTGGGTCGGCGAGCGCCAGCTCACTACCCCGCCACCGGCACAAGGTAGACCACCTTGTGCCGCCCCCACCAAGGAAAGCTGCGACCAGCACCACTCCTCTAAAGCTTCCTGCCAGTCGTTCAACAGCAGATTTTGACCCACCAGGGCCAAGTAAACCCCATCTAAATGATACAAGCCAGCACACCTGACATCCGCCCAAGGGTGTAACACCTGAAGCCCACCTGTCTGCTGAACCCAACGCCCAGTCTGACGGTTAATCTTGACCAGACCCCGCGACCAGCGCCGCTGAGTCCAGCATGCAGGGCATGGAATGATGTCCGACCAAATGATGGCCACAGCCGGGAGTAACTCCCACACCTGACCAATGTCCCTCTGCAGAGTTCTAATTATTTTCCGGCAGGACCAGCTGGCCAGGTCATTGCCAACCAAATGAATGCCGCCGCAGTCCAAGCTTCGCCTGAACACAGGCCAGGAGTTGCCACCATCGCATGCCGCATTGCCCCATCCAACACAGCCGAACTCCTGAACCAGCCAGACCGAGATGGGAGCCCAACGGCCGCACTGCCGCCCAGTAGACGAATGAATGCCCAGGTGCCATCTGAAAGTAGAAAAGCAGACTGCCACCAGCAGGCCAATCTGCAAAAGGAATGGAAAAAATTAGTACCCCCCCCCCCAAGGTGAACCTCCGTTGCCGGGCTCATCACACAGCCTGATACGCACAGTGCAGAAGACCTATGGGTGAACGTACCCCTCGTACGCTCCCAAAGGTGGCCTGCCAATGTGCTGGATGTCACGCACTTCAAGGCCTGCAGCAGCCGCACTAGTAGCCGCACCAATCCGGAATGAATGCGAAGCATAGCTCCTGTCGTCATAACCCAGGGACCACAAAGCCAAGCGCAGCACAGCCGTAAACTGAAACTGTGTTACCGGCCTGCCGTCATCATGGACAAAAAAATAGCCCCGCACCACCGGCCGCAGCCGCAGGTAAGTCCGTAAAGCATGCACCGGGCAGGATAACAAGGGAAAGATGGTGCTCAGCACCACCAAGCCACCCTTCCCAGTCTGGTCCGTTTTGGAACGCGTTAGGTAAATACGAACCCGTGACACTTCCACCATGACGTGCTCGAAGTCGAGCCCTCCGAACGCACCCAGCCGTGCAGGGCACTAGCTCACACACTCTGAATGCCCCAAAATATACAGTCACGAACAGCGCGTGGAACAAAACAGACTCGAAACTCGAGGCCGCAATGCGCAGTAACGCCTCGCATATCTGAAGTAAGAGTTCATGGGAAACCGGAAGCTGCCAATCCCGTGACCTAGGATGCACCCTGGCCCAACCTGCCAGAAGGTACGTAACAAAAAAGGAAACCCTAGGGTTGCCCTATCCCGCCGCCTTACAAAAGAAGGAAAACCCGGCCAACGCAGAAGCGACCGCCGACCGAGACCAACCTTCACTCTTTGCCCACAAAACAAATTGACTCATCAGCCCATCAGGCACACTCCCTCCAGACCAACCCCTCGTGCTCGCAAACGCATTCACCTGAGAGTATCCATGCCGATACAGCACCCATGTGCCACGTGCCACTGATGCAGCCAGCAATGCCATCAAGTCGGGGTCCCAACCCTCCAGAGATGCTCCGGGACCCAAGAGGCCGACCCTTCCGCCTCCGGAGCCAATCGCCGAAACTGCTCCCACTGAAAACGGGACAGAGCATCAGCAATGGAATTCTGGGAGCCCGGCACATGGCGCGCCCGGGCGGTGACATTCAAGCGCAAGCAGGCCAACACAAACACTCTCATCAGGGAGGCTACCCGCTGGCAACGAGGCGCATGCCGCTTGATAACCTCAACCACTGCAGCGTTATCGCACCAAAACACTACCCACCCATCACGCAGGCGTTCGGGCCATACCCAAAAAGCTACCACTATAGGAAAAAGCTCCAAGAAGGTAATGTTGCGCGTCAAGCTGGATTGCACCCATTCCTCCGGCCAAGGTTCCGCACACCAAGCCCCTTGGCAATAGGCTCCGAAACCAGAACTACCCACAGCATCCGTGAACAAATGCAAATCCAGGTTCGAAATCTCCGGCAACTGAAGCAAAGAACAGCCATTGAAATTCGCTAGGAAAGTATCACACAACCGCAGACCCTCGCGCATTCCCACAGACACCCGAATCGATGATGTGGGAGGCGAACGCCCGCCATGGCCAATGATAACCGCCGCACAAAGGGGCGCCCAATGGGCAGAACCCTGCAGGCAAAATTGAGATGTCCGACTAACGACTGCATGACCCGAAGGGTAGTCTTGGAGGAAGATCCCACAAACTCCCTGAGCCGCTCGATCTTCTGCGCAGGCAAGCGCACCACCATACCCACCGTATCGATCTCGATCCCTAAAAAGGTGAGGCGGGTAACCGGACCCACAGTTTTTTTGGCCGCTATGGGAATGCCAAAATCCCTGGCCAAGCGCATAATAGCCTCCAGCAGAGTGTCACAGGTAGGCGCCTGCTCCGGCCCGACGAAAAGGAAATCATTGAGGTAATGCACTATGTTAGCGACACCCATCTGCTTCTCCAACACCCAATGCAAGAATGTACTAAAAGCTTCGAAGTAGGCGCAGGATATCGCACAGCCCATTGGCATGCACTTGTCGAAGTAAAACAGCGACTCGAAGCGGAAGCCCAGCAAAGGAAAAGCCGAAGGGTGAACTGGCAACAATCAAAACACAGATTCAATGTCTACCTTGGCCAGCAGGGCACCAGCCCCACACTGGCGCACCAGGACCGCGTCCAAGGAAGCATAGCGCACCATGCACAGCTCCCGAGGAATGTGATCGTTCACGTAATCTCCCAGAGGGCAAGAAAGGTTGTGTATCAGCCTAAACTTACCCGGCTCTTTCTTGGGCACCACACCCAAGAGCCGGGCAAACCATTAACGGAGAAAAGGGGAGCATGGTGAAGGGCCCCCCGCTACTCTGCCCAATGCGCATTCCTCCGCGAGCTTCCTGTGCACAACATCAGCCTGCTCTCGCACCGAACTAGCGTTTTGCGACCCACCCCCCACTGGCAAACCCTGAAACGGAATCCTAAAGCCCTCAGAAAAACCTTTTAATAGCAAACTCGATGCCCCCCCACGCCGAGACCCGTACATCACTAACCACGGGTGCAATGCGTCGACTCTCACAGGCGTAGGAGCCAATGCCCCACGAACCACCTCACAGCCCCTGCTGGGGCTCCCGCAACTCCTTTCTGACTACATTTTGTGGCCGCATGCCCACCCCCACACAATGAGCAGACGTGCTTAAATTTGCAGTCAGGGAACGGGCATGACGCCTTGTTGAAACGCCAACAGATGTCTCCCCCAACAGCACCCCCCTGCGATTGGGAGACAATGGGAGCGGAGGCCCGAAAGAAACGCAAACCCGCTGAGGCAAGTGACGGCCCCGCCTTTCCAACCCTGACTCCTGCTCCCCCGACCCGACTCCTCGCAGACATTTGAGTTAACCAAAGATTGATGTCCTCCGTCCCCCAAGAAAGCTGGCCATTCTCCTCCATCATGTCCCTGAACTCCTCATCATAATTTAACCATGCCCACCCATCGTGCACCTGCGACGCTGCCAAATTCATATCTGCATAAGCCAGCAGCACCCCGTAATGATCCGGAAAATAATTACCCCATACACTCGCCAAGCGCAAAAAGGCGCGAGTCCAATTAAGAGTATTGTGAGAAGCCTTCCGCACCCTGCCAGCTTTCTCGTCCTCTTTGCACTTCTTTTTGCTTTCACCAGAATGTTTCCTGCCATCGAGAAGGCGGAAAATGTCAATATACTTGCGCCTCTTGATCCGATGGCGCAGCTTCCGCGGCACGCATTCCCACAATTCGGCACAGCGCACCACAGAAGACCCACCGCCCTCCCCTTTCCCACCCCCCGCTATAATTTATTTATTTATTTAGTATACATTTGTATACCGCTACTTCCAGCGATCAGCAGCGGTTTGATTACAGATTGGAAATTGTCAAATCATGACAGAAAATTTTTTTTGAGGTATAAACACATTGATTAGACAGGAAAGCACAGCACACAGAGAACTATTTTACAGGGAACATGGGCTATGGAGGGTTAAGTGGCTTGCCCAAGACCACAAGGAGCACCTGTGGGACTAGAAACCCCAGTCCTTCCGGCCCAAGGTTGCTGTCCTCTAGTGGGATTTGAACCCCTGACCTTCCGGCCTGAAGTACCTTGCCCCAACCACTAGGCCACTCCTCCACTCCACTCCTCCACTAATGGAGTCACCCAAGGAAGCCGTGGATGCCGTCGAAGAAGAGGAGGAAGAAGAAGATGCGACAGCGGCGCCCCCGCCTACGTTTAGCTTTTGCTTTTCTTGCCACGGCAAGCCCCGCACCCAGGGTTTGTGCTCCGCCATCCACCCCACCTGCGTCCCTGCATACTCGCCAACACCACAGGGGGAAGGTGCCAGAGTGCCCATGGTCTGCCCCTCCGACACTGTACCAGTCAACTCGTCTGCAGAATTGGAGGGGCCTGCACCAACCGCCTGAGCTGAGTCAGCCATGGATGTCCTGGGTGTCAAATTCCGCAGGACCTGCAGAGGAAGAGAGGGAGAGAAACCAGCAGCAACGGCCCTCATAGTGCTTGGCGCCTCACCCGGCCCCCCGCCCCAACCCCACACCGAGGAACCAAAGACCACCGGCATCCCAGGCAGTGGAACCCCTGCCCGCGGTACTCCTCACCTCCCGACACCCAGCTCCAAACCAGTCATCCCAACCACTGCCCCAGTGCCCCAAACCCCCCATGGACTCGCCCCGCAAGTCCACGGACCCAATGGCCCAAAAATTCCGGGGTGCACAAAGCGCCCAATCCCCGATGCTGTCCACTGGCAACCCCTTGGTATCATCAGCAGGGGGAGAGACGTTCGATGGATGACTGCCACTCCTCCTCCCTGCGGTTAAGACGTGGAGCATGGAAAGCTGAATACCCAGGGGGGAGACATTGATGAAGAAGTCCATCCTCCCCTGGGAGAAGCCAGGATTCCGTAAGGAAAAGGGCGTCCAGCGAGTGTTGAACCAACAGATCATATATCAAGTGTGTTTTGGCGCGCAGAGACCGGTAGTTTAAGAGAGCCAAGGAAATCGTCAGCAATGCTAGAGATGGGGCAGTGGGTGTTGAGGATGGAAGAGATGAACGGGCAATCGGACAGTGAATAAGATTCTGTGGGACACGGGAAAGCGCCCCAACAGGTGGGGATAGGAAAGCATGGGGACGATGTCCCCACCATGACAGACATCAAGTTAAACGGAGAGGGGGAATGTGATGACAAAGCAGGCACTGGCAGAGAGTAAAATGCTGGCGAGGAAGCGTCGGCAGAACTGCAGAGTGGAACAGATAAGGAAAGCCGGGTGTGCAGCAGCAGAATGGACAACGCACAGAGTAAGGTAAGACCGGCACAGGGACCAGAGCTGGGTTTGTATGGAACCCTCGCCGCGCCCCCGTCGTCGCCCCAAGGAGCTCGCCCAAGGAGCACGACCTGCTCCTTGTGCGCGCACCTTCGGCGTGCGCCCGCGGCGCGGGACGCCGCTGGGTCGGCTTTCAACGGAAATGGTGTACCTGGACCTGAGAAGTGAGGAGGACTGTAACAAATTCTATCTAACCTTTTTGATGTCTTTTTAACATCTTTGTTAGTGATATAGCGGAAGGGCTGTCGGGTAAGGTTTGCCTCTTTTCGGATGATACCAAAATCTGCAATAGAGTAGACACCCAGGAAGGTGTAGATAACATGAGGAGGGATCTAGCTAAGCTTGAAGAATGGTCTAGAATTTGGCAACTGGGATTTAATGTTAAAAAATGTAAGGTCATGCATTTGGGCTGCAGCAATCCAAGGGAGCAATACAGTATAGGAGGTGAAGTACTTTTGTCCACTAAAGAAGAGCGGGACCTAGGCGTAGTTGTGTCTGATGATCTTAAAGTAGCTAAACAGGTAGAAAAGGCGACGGCAAAAGCTAGAAGGATGCTTGGGTGCATACGGAGAGGAATGGCTAGCGAAAAAAGGAGGTGATAATGCCTCTGTTTTTGTGCGACCTCATTTGGAGTATGGTGTGCAATTCTGGAGACCGCACCTTCAAAAGGATGTGAACAGGATGGAGTCGGTGCAGAGGGTTGCTACTAAGATGATTAGTGGTCTTCATTATAAAGCATATGAGGACAGACTTAAGGATCTTAATATGTACACCTTAGAAGAAAGGCGGGATAGAGGTGATATGATTGAGATGTTTAAATACCTCCGTGGCATAAATGTTCAGGGAGAGAGCCTCTTTCAATTGAAAGCAAGTTCTGCGACGAGGGGACATGGGATGATGGTGAAGGGAGATAGATTTAGGAGTGATATGCGGAAATATTTCTTTACAGAAAGAGTAGTGGATCCGTGGAATAGTCTCCCAGTGGAGATAGTAGAGATGAGGACAGTAACTGAATTCAAAAAAGCATGGGACCAACACAGAGGATCTCTAAAGGTAAAAAGAGGACTGTTGTAGTTGTTGTTATGGAAGGACAGACTAGATGGGCCTTGTGGTCTTTTTCTGTCATCATGTTTCTATGTTTCTTTTAACTTTCGAAAGGGAAACTATGATAAAATGATGAAAACAGTTAAGAAAAAACTAAAAGGAGCAGTTGCAAAGGTTAAAGACGTACATCAGGCTTGGCTGTTGTTGAAAAATACTATGTTGGAAGCCCAGACCAGCTGTATTCCACGCTTTAAGAAAAGTGGAAGGAAGTCCAAAAAACTGCCAGCATGGTTTAAAGGTGAGGTCAGAGAGGCTGTTGCCAAAAAAGCATCTTTCAGGAAATGGAAAAAAGAGCCAAACGACGAAACCTGGAAACAGAACAAGCACTGGCAAGTCAAATGCAAGGCACTGATAAGGCAGGCAAAGGGAGAATTTGAGAAGAAGCTTGCTGCAGAAGCAAAAACGTGAAGTAAAGACCCTTTCAAATACATTCGTAGCAAAAAACCTGTGAGAGAGTCAGTTGGTCCATTAGATGATAGTTCAACCCCCCCTGTTATCCAAGTTTATACCCCTGTTCGATGTAAAACCAAACAGAAGTGTGTTTTGGTCATTTTGTTATACTGTGAACTGCGCTGATGCCGAATAGTGCGGTATATAAGCAACTGTAATAAATAAAATAAATAAATAAATAAAATAAAGGGGTTAAAGGAGCACTAAGAGGCGACAAGGCGATAGCGGAGAGATTGAATGAATTCTTTGCTTCAGTCTTTACTGAGGAAGATGTAGGGATGTTACTGAAGTGGTATATAAAGGTGAGGAAGAATTGAAGGAAATATCGATACATCGGGAAGATGTATTACAACTAAACTGAAGAGTAGCAAATCAACTGGGCCGGATCCAAGGGTGTTGAAAGAACTGAAATACGAGATTGCAGACCTGCTATTAGTAATCTGTGAACTATCATTAAAATCATCTCTAATACCTGAAGATTGGAGGATCGCCAATGTAACACCAATTTTTAAAAAGGGTTCCAGGGGTGATCCGGGAAACTACAGACCGGTGAGCCTGACATCAGTACCGGGAAAAATGGCAGAAACCATCATAAAGGATAAAATTACTCAGCATGTAGATAGTCATGACCTAATGGGAGACAGCCAACATGGCTTTAGACAAGGAAGATCTTGTCTTACTAATCTGTTATGTTTTTTTGAAGGAGTGAATAATCAGGTGGACAAAGGTGAGTCGGTTGATATTGTGTATCTGGACTTTCAGAAAGCCTTTGACAAGGTCCCTCATCAGAGACTTTTGGCAAAACTAAAGAGTCATGGGATAGGAGGCAGTGTACTATTGTGGATCAGGAACTGGTTGAAAGATAGAAAGCAGAGGGTAGGGCTAAATGGCCAATTTTCCCAATGGAGAAAGGCGAATAGTGGTGTACCCCAGGGATCTGTGCTGGGTCCACTGCTTTTTGACATATTCATAAATGACCCGGAAAGTGGAATAACGAGTGAGGTTATCAAATTTGCAGATGACACAAAACTATTTAAAATTGTTAAAACCCAAGAGGATTGTGGAAAATTGCAAGAGGATCTTGATAAATTGGAAGACTGGGCATCAAAATGGCAGATGAAATTTAATGTGGACAAGTGCAAGGTTATACACCGAGGGAAGAACAACCCAAATTATGGTTACACGATGCAAGGTTCCACATTACGAACCACCACCCAGGAAAAAGATTTAGGCGTCATTGTGGATACCATGTTAAAACTCTCGGCCCAGTGTGCTGCAGCGGCCAAGAGAGCAAATAGAATGCTAGGTATGATAAGGAAAGGAATGGAAAATAAAACAAAAGATATTATAATGCCTCTATATCGTTCCATGGTGAGACCGCACCTTGAATATTGCGTGCAATTCTGGTTGCCGTATCTTAAAAAGGATATAGCGATTTTAGGAAAGGTTCCGAGAAGAGCCACCAAAATGGTAAAGGGGATGGAACATAAGAACATAAGATAAGAACATAAGATATGCCATACTGGGTCAGACCAAGGTCCATCAAGCCCAGTATTCTGTTTCCAACAGTGGCCAATCTAGGTCATACGTACCTAGCAGTTTCTCTAGGATACTCCTATGAAGAAAGGCTAAAAAGGTTGGGGCTCTTTAACCTGGAAAAGAGACGGCTGAGGGGAGATATGATAGAAGTCTATAAATTAATGGACGGAGTGGAACGGGTAAACGTAGATTGATTGTTTACCTTATCAGAATATAGAAAGACTAGGGGACATGCAATGAAGCTACAGGGTAAACTATTTAAGACTAATAAAAGAAAATATTTTTTCACTCAACGTGTAATCAAACTCTGGAATTTGTTACCGGAGGATGTAGTAAAGGCTGTTAGTGTAGCTGGGTTTAAAAAAAGGTTTGGACAAGTTCCTGGAGGAAAGGTCCATAAACCATTATTAAGAAGGGATCTAGGATATCAATGCTTGAACCAATACAAGCATTGTGGAACCTGTGTCCCTTGGGGAAACTGCTAGGTACGTATGACCTAGACTGGCCATTGTTGGAAACAGAATACTGGACTTGATGGACCTTGGTCTGACCCAGTATGGCATATCTTATGTTCTTATGTACCATGGAGGCGGCGCATAGAAATGCAGCACAGGCATCTTTCTTAGAGGCAGCATAGAACCTGAATGGTGTTTGGCCCTCCAGGACTGCATTTGGGAGACTCTGCTCTAGGTAATGCGCCTGTTTATGGTGTCTATGCTCTGTAGGGTAAAATGTATGTGTTTTGGGCATGTTTATGTCATCTGCAATAAAGGTTCCGTCTGTATTAGCACGTTTTAGTAGTGGGTAAAATATGGGGACTGGGCTGGCAGGAACCACAGCTGGGACTTGAACTTGTGACCTTCTGTCTCTGAACACACTGGTTGTTTACACTGCACCATCCTGTTGCCACAGAGATAGTGCATTACCTGGTGCTACCATGACTGTTCGTCCGGCAGGGCCTGTCTGTTGCAGTGCATAGCATCCACCTACACAGGGCTAGGCCATGGTCTGCTCAGGGCAGCTGCCACTGTCCCCCTCCACCACCAGTACCCCTCTGCCACCATGCTGACATGCCCTTCTGCTGGTGGTGCTGGTGGTGCGCAGTCTCAGGCCATCCAGTGTGCAGGTAGGTGGCTGCCTATGGTGCGTGTTCTTGGGTAGGGGTGTCTGCATAAACGTCCACGCTTCCCCCCCAACACTGCTTGCCAATGTTCTGTGCCCTTGGAGGTACCTGCTGGGTACTATCCCCTGTGACACTGTGATAAACACACTTGTGCCCAAGTTGGGCCTTCATCAGTTGCTGTCTGGCTGCTGTACAGTTTCAGCATTACTAAGTGCCACCTAGGCATCTGCCTAGTCCGCACTGTGCCCCAGCTGCACCACAGCTTGTGCCGCCTGCAGCCCTCTGTATCCCATTTTCAAGCATCTGTCTAGTTGGCCGTTCCGACATGCCCGTCCTGCTGTTGCCACACATGTGCACACCATAGGAAACCTTCCGATGGAGAGGAAAACCCTGCACAGCGCAATTTCACTGTGGGCCCATTCACCTTGTATGGGGACGGAGCATGGACCCTTCCAAAATTCATATCCTTTTTTTGGTGCTTTCTTGGGAGTGTTTTTTGATGTTTCCCATTGAGATCACTATTGCCCAGCTTGGTTATTTTATTTTTCCATTTTCTTCTGTTCATTTTCACTGTTTATTTGCCCTTCTCTTCTATGCACATATATCACACTTATCACTTTTTGTAAGTTTCCCTGGTTTTGCTGTACATTGCTGATGGAAATGGTTTCTTTTCTCTTTAAGGGGTATGTTTACTAAAACCCCGGTAAAGTGCGGGCCGCGGTAGAGTGCAGGTGCCATATAAGGAGTGGGCGTTCCGTCCTGAAGAAGAAAAGCCGTGATTGACATATGCGCTAAGGTGCGTGGCGCCCTTGTGCGCCCTGCACCTTAGCGCATCGGATAGCTGCGTGGGAGGCATATGTGGCACGCCGATGGGCAAGCAGAAGAGCAGAGCCACAGCACAATGGTTAAGGCACCTGCCAATGGTGCAGGGATCAGGGGTCCAATCCCCCACAGAGCCCAATAAAGACAGCTGGCTTAGGTGTTAATTTATGAGGCAGAAAAATACTGGGCGACATAAAGCGGCGCGCTGATATTTTGGGCGGCATAAAGCGGCGCGCTGATGTTTTTGGCGGCATATTAATACTGGGCGGCATAAGGCGGCGCGCTGATGTTCCTGCTGCATTCTAATACTGGGAGGTATAAGCGGCGCGCTGATGTGCAAACACAGCACAATGGTGAAGGCACTTACCAATGGTGCAGGGATCCCCCACAGTGCCCAATGAACAAGGCTGGCTGAGGCATTGCGTATTATGGGCAAGAGTGCTTTAGGGGGCATGTTATTTTTATTTTAATTATCATTACTAGCAAACACACCCTCAAAGCGTGTTAACATAAGGCACCCTATAAGGCACATTTTAAAGTGCACTGTCCGCCAAGGCACCCTAGAATGTAGCTTATAGGGCGCTTTAGAGGGTGCCGTATGAGGTACCGCAAGGTCAGAGTACTGTTTTTGATGGCAGCACTGTGCAGTTTAAGGAATGAAAAGCATTAGTAGGTGCGCTGAGCAGCAGTGGAGCACAATGGTTAAGGCACTGACTGCTGATACAGGGGTCATGAGTTTGCTCCCCAGGGTGCCTAATACGTAAGGCTGGCTGTGGCATCAGCTTTGCAATGTACATATTTTTCCCAGCAGCACCGTATGTTTATTTTATTAATTGCTGCCAGCAAACACGCCCTCACGTGCCGTAAGTGAAGGTGCCATAGGGCACATTATAGAGTGCACTGTCCGCCACGGTACCCTAATATGTCCCCTATAGGGCACCCTATAAGTTGCTTCACAGGATAATGTATAGTGCACCTTATATGGACGGGAACCATAAGGTGCACTATAGGGTGCCCTATGAAGCACCCTCAGAGGCACCCTATGGGTACAGTACGCTGAGGGTGTTTTTGCTGGCATCAAAATATGTACATTAAAGAAAAATAATGTTTTGGGCAACCCTATCAAATAACCCCACTGTGGGTTTGAACCCATGGACCACTTCTGATCGCTGGAAGGAGCGGTGTATAAATGTATGCCAAATAAATAAAATAAATAAATGATCTCTGGCTTCACAGGCAGTGAAGTAACCATTGGGCTACAGCTCTATAGCTGCTAGCAAGCCTCTGGCTGGCTGTAGAGAGCCTGCACGTCACCACACAGACAGTCTGCTGTGCTCACTGCACATGCAAATCAGCTGTCCACAGATGAACACAAGATGCACCCCCACAGCACCGAGGTAGGGGGAAGTGACCGGGTGCACCCCCACAGCACCTCGCCCTGGTAGGGGGTACTGACCGGGTGTTTTACTGGCACAGAGTACCTACACACCGTCACATTGTGTGGTTACTGTGCTCACTTTGAGTTTGCGATAAGGCGTCTAGGACCAGGTCCACAACACCATCCATGGCTGATGGAGGCCATGTGGGAGGTCCAAAGCAATGTTAATGTGTAAGATAGTGTAGATGTCTGCACAAACACCATGGATAGAGGTGGGATATGTACCACCACCCCCCCCCCCCTCCTCAGGGCTGAGGGTGGCAAACATGGTCTCCCATCAATAGATCCACCTTATACCTCCCTGCAAAGGTGGCAGTAGAGGGGCCCATCAACCCCGGTCATGCTGAGGAACAGGACACCCCACAGGGCAGTCAATGCAGCTCTATACACATCCATAACACAATAGCAGACAGACATTAGACCAGGATATGGTAAGCTGCACCCCACCACTATCTGATATTCTCCTGCAGCAAGCCATCAGCCGCTGCACCCTGCAAGCCGCTCCATCAGGACACATACCAGCTACAAACAGTCTGCTAGTTAGTCCATAGTGCATGTTCCCAGTGGAGATGCGTGCACCCAGAACTGGGATGTCAGTATACACATAAATCTGTGACTGGGCCCCAAAAGGACATCACATGAGAGAAAAAAGGCCCCAAAAGGATATCACATGAGAGGAAAAAGGCCCCAAAAGGACATCACATGAGAAAAAGGCCCCAAAAGGATATCACATGAGAGAAAAAGGCCCCAAAAGGATATCACATGAGAGAAATACTATATAGCACTATGGGGGTGCCTAGCCATGCTGTGGTCACTGCACAGTCAGGGTGAGAGTGATCTCTCAGCAGGACATACTGAGGTCACCCTGTCTGTGTAGGTGGTGGCTGAGCACTACAATGTCCCAGTCAGTGCCCTATGCCCTGTGCAGATGCACCCTGGCCAGGCCACCCTGTCCGGCCTATACCCATGGTACCTTGCTCGTCATTATGCACATTGGCAGGCCAATACTGGCAACATTGCTGGCAGTGTGGACTGTGGAAGGTGTTTGCAGCCACCACACACTGGATAGACAGACAGCCACCCCCACACCTATGCCAGCATTGTGTAACTATAGAGGGGTTCAGCAGCCATACTCACCACCACACCAGTCCTGGACACAGTACATGCATGGATATGGTACGCATTAATACTGTTGGGGGTCACATCCCAGGGTGGTAAACACCGTCAGAGACCAGACCTGCAGCACACACCGCAGACATCTGACTGATTGTTATGGTGGAGCTCAATGAGCAAACTGTGCTTTACATAGGACTGGAGATCTGCCAGTTATCATAGGAAACGTTTGATAGCTGTGTACCGTATACCCAGGGTGTAGGGTGGCATTGCTGAGGGTATGCAACTGCTAGTATTGGGAGATACAGGCAGGGCCCAATGTCCAGCCTCTCCAGAAGGCAATTGGCCACTGGGGCCTGTGGGTGTGTGTGTGGGTGTGTTTGGCCCTGCATACCATGGGGGTGGTGCATAGCTATGCAGCACAGGCATCTTTATTAGAGGCAGCATGGATCCTGAATGGTGTGGGGCCCTCCAGGACTGCATTTGGGAGACTCTGCTCTAGGTAATGCGGCTGTTTATGATGTCTGTGTTTGGTGGTGTAAAATATGGGCGTATTAACCATGCGTATGTTCTCAGCAATACAGGTTTTGTTCCTTACTATCACGGTTTAGTTGTGGGGAAAAAATATGTGGACAGGATGACAGTAGCCCCGGCTGGGCTTTGAACCTGTGCCCTTCTGTTCTTGCACACACTGTCTGTGTGCACTGCACTACTGTGTTGCCACAGATGTGCTGCAATCCCTGGGGAGGCCATGACTGTACATCCGACAGAGCCTGTCTGCTGCGGTGGACGGTGCAGCCTGCACAGGTCCTATCCCACTGTATGCTGTGGTTTGCAGCCACTGCCCCCTCCACCACCTGTACCCTTCCGCCAACATGCAGACATGTCCCTATCTGGGAAAAACATATGACCTGAGTGAGTTTTGTAGCACTCCAGGACTGACTGTGGGGGACTCGGCTGTAGGTAATGCCCATTGTTATGGTTTGTGTGCGGTGTAGGGTAAAATATAGGTGTTGGGACCATGCTTATGTTCTCTGCAATAAAGGAGTGTCTGTACTCTCACTGTTTAGTGGTGGGTAAAACTATGGGGACTGGGTTGGCAGTAGCCCCAGCTGGGATTTGAACCTGTGACCCTCTGGTCCCTACAGTCACTGGCTGTGTCTGCTGCAGGCCACACTGTAGCCACAGAGACAGTGCAGTCTCTGGAGATAGGAAACCTGGCCGCACGAGTCAGACACCCTGCTCTGCATAATTTTACTGTGGGCTCTTTTACCTTGTATGGGGACAAAGGTGCAGAAAAACCTCAAATATGCCCTCCAAAAAAGGGGAGAAAAATAAAACAACAAGCAGTGCAACAGTGATATCAATGGGCAACCTGAAATACACTCCCAGGAAAGTTCCATTACAATGCAGTGCTTTTGAACGAGTCTACGGAGCGTAGACCCTTCCAAAAAAACATTTTGTTTTTTTGGGGCTTTCCTGGGAGTGTTTTTTTTATTTTTGCCATTAATATCACTGTTGCCCAGCTGGATTATAATCTTTCTTATAATTTGTTGTGGTCATTTTCATATTGTATTAGCTATTTTGTTCTGCTTGCACATGTATCACACTGCTCACTTGTTTTAGGTTTCCCCGGTTTTGCTGTACATTGCTGACGGAAAATAGTTTCTCTTCCCTTTAACTGCACTCATACCGCATGTGTTTCACT
>JAWIIG010000130.1:0-88490 GCA_033557465.1 Ichthyophis bannanicus
CATCTAAAAGACAGAGGTGCTTTCAGGTGAAGCTCATTACCCAAATCAGTCATACACTAAGGACCTGAGATTAATTAAGCTTCAGGTGAACAAGGTATATTAAACGTATTAGGTACAGTTTTATTGGTATAAATACCCATAGCAACCCCTAGTAAGTAAGAACTTAAAGATCTAGACACAAACTTAAAACTAAGATGCAGACAGCAGTCCAGCTGGGGATGGGGGCTTTCCAGTCTTTTGCATTGAGTGTCACATGTATGATTTTCTCCCAGTTGGTGAGAGGTCTTACGTGTGCACTAGGTGCAAGGAGCTCTTTTCTCTCAGGGAACAAGTCCGTTCTCTAGAGGCTAAAGTAGCAGACTTGGAAAACATAAGACAGACAGAGAGGTACATAGACGAGACCTACAGGGATATAGTCCTGAAGTCCCACCTCCAGTCTGGCAGCACCCCTGTTGCCATGGAGGAGAGAGGTCACGTGACAGGAGAGCATCACCCTGGTGTGGCAGGAAGTGATCCTGTAACTAGGACCTGTCCTCCAGGTGATGTAAAACCCTCTCGCACCGAGGAAGTTTCTCCAGGGCCATGTGCCCATGAGGGAAGGGTTAGGACAGCCGTTATAGTTGGTGATTCGATCATTAGGCATGTAGATAGCTGGGTGGCTGGTGGACGTGAGGATCGCCTGGTAACATGCCTGCCTGGTGCGAAGGTAGCGGACCTCACGCGCCACCTAGATAAGGTCTTAGATAGTGCTGGGGAGGAGTCTGCTGTCTTGGTACATGTCGGTACCAATGGTACCAATGACATAGGAAAATGTGGTAGGGAGGTTCTGGAGGCAAAATTTAGGCTTTTAGGTAGGAAGTTGAAATCCAGAACTCCCAGGGTAGCATTCTCCGAAATGCTTCCTGTTCCGCGCGCAGGACCCAAAAGAAAGGCAGAGCTCCGAGTCTCAATGCGTGGATGAGACAATAGTGCAGAGATGAGGGTTTTACATTTGTTAGGAACTGGGGAACATTCTGGGGAAAGGAGGGGCTCTTCCGAAGGGATGGGCTTCACCTTAACCGGGATGGAACCAGGCTGCTGGCATTAACCTTTAAAAAGGAGATAGAGCAGCTTTTAAACTAGATATTAGGGGAAAGCCGACAGTCGCCCAAGAGCGGATGGTTCGGAAGAATGTATCCTTGAAGGATACTACCAAAAGCAGAGAGGTTCCACAAAAGAGTAAAGTAGCCCAAATGCCCTCAAGTATGGAGCAGACAGAGCTTAAAGATCCCAATTTACCCATGTCTAACAATAGCCAAATTAACATGAATAAAATACATTCTCTAAAATGCTTGTATGCAAATGCTAGAAGTCTAAAGAATAAGATGGGAGAGTTAGAATATATAGCACTAAATGAAAGGTTAGATATGATTGGAATATCAGAGACATGGTGGAAGGAGGACAACAGTGGGACACTGTGATACCTGGGTACAAACTATATCGTAATGATAGAGCTGATCAAATTGGTGGAGGGGTTGCGCTCTATGTTAGAGAGGGCATTGACTCAGAAAGGATTAAAGTTTTGCAGGAAACAAAATCTGCTGTAGAATCTATATGGATTGAAATTCCATATAAAAGGGGGAAGGCGATGGCAGTGGGGGTGTACTATCGAGCACCTGGCCAGAATGACCAAATGGATGATGAAATGCTCAAAGAAATCAAGGAAGCTAACAAAAGTTACAGCGCAGTAATAATAATGGGTGATTTCAATTACCCCGGTATCGACTGGGTCAGTGTCACGTCAGGACATGCTAGGGAGATAAAGTTCCTAGATGAAATAAATGACTGCTTCTTGGAGCAGCTGGTTCATGAACCGACCAGAGGGGAAGCCATATTAGACCTAGTCCTTAGTGGAACACCAGATCTAGTGCAAGAGATAAGGGTGTTGGGGCCACTTGGCAATAGTGATCATAGCATGATCGCCTTTGATTTAATTAGTGGAGGAGGGATAGTAAGGAAATCCACAGTACTACCTTTTAACTTTAGAAAGGGAGACTATGATAAAATGAGGAAAACAGTTAAGAAAAAACTAAAAGGAGCAGTTGCAAAGGTTAAAGACGTACATCAAGCTTGGGTGTTGTTGAAAAATACTATTTTGGAAGCCCAGACCAGCTGTATTCCACGCTTTAAGAAAAGTGGAAGGAAGTCCAAAAAACTGCCAGCATGGTTTAAAGGTGAGGTCAGAGAGGCTGTTGTTGCCAAAAAAGCATCTTTCAGGAAATGGAAAAAAGAGCCAAACGACGAAACCTGGAAACAGCACAAGCACTGGCAAGTCAAATGCAAGGCATTGATAAGGCAGGCAAAGAGAGAATTTGAGAAGAAGCTTGCTGCGGAAGCAAAAACGCGAAATAAAGACCTTTTCAAGTACATTCGTAGCAAAAAACCTGTGAGAGAGTCAGTTGGTCCATTAGATGATAAAGGGGTTAAAGGAGCACTAAGAGGCGACAAGGCGATAGCGGAGAGACTGAATGAATTCTTTGCTTCGGTCTTTACTGAGGAAGATGTAGGGATGCTACCCATGACTGAAGTGGTATTTAAAGGTGCGGAAGAATTGAAGGAAATATCGATACATCGGGAAGATGTCTTACAACTATTAGATAAACTGAAGAGTAGCAAATCACCTGGGCCGGATGGTATACATCCAAGGGTGTTGAAAGAACTGAAATATGAGATTGCAGAACTGCTATCAGTAATCTGTGAACTATCATTAAAATCATCTCTAATACCTGAAGATTGGAGGATCGCCAATGTAACACCAATTTTTAAAAAGGGTTCCAGGGGTGATCCGGGAAACTACAGACCGGTGACCCTGACGTCAGTACCGGGAAAAATGGTAGAAACCATCATAAAGAATAAAATTACTCAGCATGTAGATAGTCACAACCTAATGGGAGACAGCCAACATGGCTTTAGAAGGAAGATCTTGTCTTACTAATCTGTTATGTTTTTTGAAGGAGTGAATAAACAGGTGGACAAAGGTGAGTCGGTTGATATTGTGTGTCTGGACTTTCAGAAAGCCTTTGACAAGGTCCCTCATCAGAGACTTTTGGCAAAACTAAAGAGTCATGGGATAGGAGGCAGTGTACTATTGTGGATCAGGAACTGGTTAAAAGATAGAAAGCAGAGGGTAGGGCTAAATGGCCAATTTTCCCAATGGAGAAAGGTGAATAGCAGTGTACCCCAGGGATCTGTGCTGGGTCCGCTGCTTTTTGACATATTCATAAATGACCTGGAAAGTGGAATAACGAGTGAGGTTATCAAATTTCCAGATGACACAAAACTATTTAAAGTTGTTAAAACCCAAGAGGATTGTGAAAAATTGCAAGAGGATCTTGATAAATTGGAAGACTGGGCATCAAAATGGCAGATGAAATTTAATGTGGACAAGTGCAAGGTTATGCACCTAGGGAAGAACAACCCAAACTATGGTTACACGATGTAAGGTTCAACATTAGGAACCACCACCCAGGAAAAAGATTTAGGCGTCATTGTGGATACCATGTTAAAACCCTCGGCCCAGTGTGCAGCGGCGGCCAAGAGAGCAAATAGAATGCTAGGTATGATAAGGAAAGGAATGGAAAATAAAACAAAAGATATTATAATGCCTCTATATCGTTCCATGGTGAGACCGCACCTTGAATATTGTGTGCAATTCTGGTCGCCGTATCTTAAAAAGGATATAGCGATTTTAGAAAAGGTACAGAGAAGAGACACCAAAATGGTAAAGGGGATGGAAGGATACTCCTATGAAGAAAGGCTAAAAAGGTTAGGGCTCTTTAACCTGGAAAAGAGACGGCTGAGGGGAGATATGATAGAAGTCTATAAATTAATGAACGGAGTGGAACGGGTAAACGTAGATCGATTGTTTACCTTATCAGAATATAGAAAGACTAGGGGACATGCAATGAAGCTACAGGGTAAACTATTTAAGACTAATAAAAGAAAATATTTTTTCACTCAACGTGTAATCAAACTCTGGAATTTGTTACCGGAGGATGTAGTAAAGGCTGTTAGTGTAGCTGGGTTTAAAAAAGGTTTGGACAAGTTCCTGGAGGAAAGGTCCATAAACCATTATTAAGAAGTGACCGAAGATATCAATGCTTGACCCAGTACAAGCATTGTGGAACTTGTGTCTCTTGGGGAAACTGCTAGGTACTGTCGGAGACCCCCCCGTGTGGCCAGGCAGTTGCCTAGTGGTACGAGAGTGCTCCGATTGTCCTTTGTATAAATTCAGCCCATATAGCATGTAGTTGTGTCCTTTAAAGGATTAGAGCCAAGTCCAAAGGTCGCAGGAAAATTTCTTTTATTTAAGAAATAAAGATTTCCTAACCAAATTAAATTCTTTGGCAAGAATAGTTGAAGCTTACAAAACATAAAGTTCAGGATACTTCTCCCATCTCAAACACAAGCCTATTAAACAGTCCTTGGCTTGGTTTAGGTTAAACCTTTTTCGCACCAGTGAAAACTCTTTTTACAAACAGCAGCATCTGTTCTCCCGTCTCCAGGAGTCACTATTAACCTCCACTGTCCCTTTCACAGTGCATGGGTATAGCAATATTCCCTGGGTCGGCCCAATAGAGCTTCTAGAAATTTGCAGTTAGTTTCTTTTCTTCCAGTTACAATATGAACTTTTAGACTTCTCCTGCTTCTTGATTTTTATCCATGCAGCTTTATCAAGCCAAGCGGCCATGACAAGCCTAGCTAAAAGTTATAGGCTTAGACATAAAAGGTCCTTTTTAAGAACTTGCTGGGTTTTCTTCTCCAGCGTATAAAACCGCTATGCAGTTCATTATTCTATCGAGGCACAGGATAGCACATTCAGTAATTAAGAACTCCTGGGTTTTCCTCTAGGCTCATTTAAAACGCCTATTCACTTCGGTTTAACTACTTCCTTGGCAGCAGATAGGCACAAGTCAATCTCCATATCTGAAACAACTGCTTGCAATCCAAAGTGTCCCCCAGACTCCATTTCTTCCTTCCCTGGGCTCATCTCATTATCTGCTCTCCTGATTACACACATTCAGGCTGAGAGAGCCTTTTCAGGTTTTAAAGCTTTCCACACTTTTGCGCGCCCAACTATGCTTGCCAGAACGTGAGCTTGTGTGGGAAGGGCAGGAAAAGGGTGCCCTTTTTAAGTTCAGGCTCGTTTAAAGCTTGCAATGCTCACCTTGCTAGTATTAGCTTTTCCTCCTTCCTCTAGGCCTCCTTACAGTGAAAGGGGCTAGGCCATGCGCTTCTGGAAAATATCTCCGCCTCAGAAGGAAATCCTCTCCCGTCGTGCTCCACTGGCTGGCCTTCTCACCTCTCTGTTCCTGTCCTGGGGGTCAGCTTCTTTTTTTCCACTGGCTCTGCAGCAACTCTGCTTATCCCAAAGCCGCTGTGTTCGCGTTCAAACGGGCTTCTGGGCAAACTGCTTCTCGGTCTCCTGTTTCTCGTTCTTCCTGTGTCTCCTTCCGTGCCTTGATGTCGCATGACTCCTTATACTGCCGATTCTGTATCTTCTATTATCTTCTGTGCCTGGGCGCCATCACGCTTTGTGAGTTCAACTTCCCTGCCGGGAAATGGGTCGGTGCTGTCGCTATGGCTCGTGACGCTGCCGCCCAAACCACGCCCACGCTTCCCTCCTCCCTCGGTCTCCATGGGAAAGCAGGGCGTAGTCCCTAGCTCTCGCACTGCCCTGCAGGGAATCTTTGGTCTTTAGTTTGGGTGTATAACTGGCCTTCTCGTGTGTGCCTGGCAGATTCTTTGGGGAAAGAAAAAAAATGCTGCTTTCCCCTTTCTTTTTCTTTTTTCGGGCATTGCTGATCACTGCTTCGCTTCTCCACCACAGTACATAAGACGGTGCTAGATTGGCCACGGTTTGAAACAGAATACTGGTGCGTGATGAACCTGGGGCTGACTCTCAGTATATGTCATATCTTGTTTGCTTATGTACTAGTAGTCGCTCATGGTTAACGTAATCCTGGAGGCTCTCATAGAGTGGACATATTTAAAATACTGGCTGGGCTATACCTTTCTTATAACACTATGATCCAAATCAAATCTCATAGGCTGCACAGCTAGATGTGTATTTTTGTTAAATGGCATATTTTTTTCCTGAACGAGATTAGATTAGATTTTTATTTTGTAAATTGGCTTTTTTCCTGAATTGAGATTAGATTAGATGTGTATTTTCTAAAACTTGGTCTTTGTTTTTTCCTGAATTGAGATTGGTTTAGCATCTGTATTGTACAATTGCATTCTCCTGAATTGAGACTAGATTAGAAGACCCACATGGAGAAAATTACGGCATTTAGTCATTGACCTAGAAGTTTGAGTCATGGGGTCGGGAAAGTTCAAAAGTTCAAACGCCCCTGCAGTGCATGCTTCGGCAATGTTAAAATCTTGTTTGGTTAAGATTAAGGGGTTCCCCTCTCCCCCTCTCGATTATCTTTTTCTCCCTGTCAGTAGGGAATGGCCAGCCTTAGTCAAGGGCTGTGGCCTCCCCAGGGGTCCAACAGGTTTAACCACTGTGTGTTTTAGTCCATCAAAGATGTAAGGCGAAAGAACACCCATACCAGTTTCCATAGATTGATTCATGGCTGGCCATATGCCATCTCAGACCAAGATGGTTCCAGCGGCTGTCACGATGATCAGTGTAGAATAATGGGTGCGAGCCATCGGTCGCCAAAAGGGACGACGACGCCCGCCCCTATCTAACAGAGGTCGGACTGCTCTCCGGATATTCCTCGCACACCCCCGCCCGCGTGCGTCAACCCCATGGCCCCGCCGGGCCCCACTGCAGAAGCCGCCCATAGGCGGAAGGGACAGGACACGGCTCTCCAGCTTGGGGTGGGTGGAGCCAGAGTTTAGGGAAGAGGCTACGGGCCGGCCCCTCATCTTCAGATTCCCCTCCCACATCCTCCACCCCTCCCACTTCTGGTGCCACCTCCAGTGCCACCATCTCCTCCCCTGAGAGCACAGAGGCTGAGCTTGGATCGTCCATCCCGGTAGCCTGTGCGGTCGCATGATCTCCATTGCCACTACGACAAGTACAGGGGCTCCCGTATAGCAGGTCAGTGGGACCATCCAGCCTGATTTATGTCCCTTTCTCCACTACGGACCTGTTGAACTGCCCACAATGCTCCTATACTGAAGCCCCAAGACTGACAGATTTATGACCATATTATGCACACCAGCCTACCTGGTCGGACACTCAATTGCTTTCCACCTTATTCAATACACTTGTACGGATGTGGCTGGAGACACATCCTGCCGTATATAAATCCCGGCCAGACCCGAATGAAACACCCGTATGACAGCCACGCCCCCTTATGACCAGCCACTCCCCACTGGATAACGCCTGTGAGTTCCGTGTGTGAGGGGGGGGGGGGGCTGAGATGAGCGTCTGACTGAAGCATACCGATTATACACCCCCTACGATCCAGCGGCCCCTGAGAATCTTCGGATGGTGAATAATAATGCCTTTGTGGCACAGGCACAAGGTGATATACGGCGGAAGCTGCAGAAACTGGAAGGGTTTGCAGGCATGAATACAACACAATTGATGGAAGTGGCACAAAAAATATATGTAAATCGTGACCAGGAGCAGAAGCGAGAGTCGGAGCGTCGGATGAAGAAAAAGGCAGACTTCCTAGCAGCCGCCCTAGCCGAGCGACCACCAGTTCCAGCCTGGGCCAGAGGAGAAAATAGGGGACGAGGATGAGGTCACGGATACGGGGGGCCGAGGTTTCCCCTAGGCCCCACTCAATGTGCCTGCTGCAAAGAGGAGGGACATTGGAAGAATGAGTGTCCAAATCGTAACACAAGGCGAGGGAGATATCCATCCACGAGGGGAGTAAGAGCACCCATACGAACTACACGGGAGCAAGTCCAGCATGATGCTTTCCCGCCTCCACCGGGACCAGCTATCGTAGGCCTTGCAGCTATAGAACATTATGACTCAGATGGCTACTAGGCCAGACCGGGCTCCAAGTTTCTGTTGGGTCCCCAGGAGCCTATGGTCAACATGAATTTAGGGGACCGGAAAATGCAATTCATGGTCGATACCGGAGCAACACACTCAATGGTCACCCAACAAGTAGCCCCGATCTCCTCCCAGTCAGTAACTGTTGTGGGAGCTACGGGGGAGAGGGCCCAGAGACCTTTCCTGCAAAACCGCACGTGCCAGTTGGGGGACGGACCATCACTCACCAGTTCCTGTATATGCCTGAATGTCCCATACCCTTGCTGGGTCGGGATGTTCTGGCAAAACTCCAGGCCCAAATCTCATTCGGGTCTGTCGGCCAGGCTGAGCTCGAAATACCCAGCCTGGGCCCAACAGTTTTGGTACTGTCCATCCCCCGGGAAGAAGAGTGGCGGTTATATGAGAACAGGCCCAAATCTGATGTGGCTACCCTGGGTACGTGGGAATCAGTGCCCCCTGGAGTATGGGCTGAAGGAAACCCCCCCGGAATGGCCATTAACATCCCTCCCGTATGCATTGAAATGAAGCCGGGAGCCTCCCTGGTACATGTGCGACAATACCCGCTGCCACGGGCAGCTGTGGAAGGAATTCATCATCATCTGGTGCAGCTACTACAGCATGGTATCCTGCGGCCTTGCCAATCGGCATGGAACACTCCTTTCCTGCCAGTCTGAAAACCTGGAACCACAGACTACCGACCTGTTCAGGATCTGAGTCGTGTCAATGAGGCCACTGTGACTCTGCATCCAGTAGTACGCAAACCCTTATACCACTGTTGGGCCTCATCACGGCGACCTGCTTCTCACTTCTCAGTACTGGACCTTATAAAGATGCCATCTGTTGTATTACGACTGGCTACCTGGCCGAGGCCAGCACTCCTGCTCCGCTTTCGAGGAAAGAGGACCCTGCTAATGGCAGTAAAGGTCCCAAGTTACATGGATCTCGCTCATATCACAGTGGACTTTTTCTATAAGAAATCCCCTACCATTTCAGCACCGCATTGTCCCAAGTATCTCGCTAGCTTCCCCCGGGGCGAGCCCGGCAGTACGAGTACTTCTGCAGTCACGTTGATGACCTGCTAATCGCTGCTGACTCTGAGGCTGAATGTATATGGCAACCACAGAGCTTCTCCAACTTCTGTATGATGCGGGTTACCGAGGTCTCCAGAAAAAAGGCTCAGTTATGTCAGTCGGAAGTGAAGTATCTGGGATTCCATATGTCAAACAAGGAAGCCGACGGTTGGGGGAGGCGAGAGGAAGGGACGCAGTGTGCGTGATCCCAGTGTCAACAAACCGCAAGTACGTGACTTTTCTCCTGTGTTTGCGAGAGCTGCGGTACTGTCGTATCTGGAGTCCCAAATTCGCAAAAGATCGAAAAGCCCCTCTATGAGTCTACAAAGGGCCCAGAGAAGAGCCCCCTTGAATGGGCGGTGGTGTGACCAACATGGAGGACTACTTCGAACATTTGAAAAGGGGTGTCCATTACATGTCATCACCAGCCCTAGGACTTCCGGATGTTACAGACCCTTTCACCCTCTATGTACACGAAGCAGCAGGAACAGCTGTGGGGAGGTCTTGACCCCACAACAGGGGTCTGGGCATGAGACCAGTCGCCTACCTATCTAAACTGCTTGGATCCAGTGGCCAAGGGATGGCCACCTTTTGCAATGATGGCAATAGCAGCAACAGCCTTTGTTGGTGGAAGAGTCTGAAAAACGTCTCCATGTTGGCTTTACTCCCATGGTCCTTTCTTAGTAGCTCACCGCCCTACACTCAGTCCCAAAATTGCTAGCGCAGAAAGGATCTATGTCATTGGTTCACCAGCTCACGGTACTGTTGAAATACCACGGCATGTTATGGGGAAATCCCAGAGTGCAAAATAACTACCAGCCAAGCCTTAAAACCCTGCTAAAGTTCTTGCATGTTGGCCCGCCCCCCCCCGGGACACACCTGATCACGACCTGCCTGGGAGTGATGGATACAGTTTTCTACTAGTCGACCACTGATATGACAGATGTGCCGGTAAGCAATCGGAATGAAGGAACTACTTCGTAGATGGAAGCAGTCTGGTGTGGGATCTTCGGCCGCAGGTGTGCGGGCGTACCGCCGGTGGTGACGATGGAAGAGATAGTCAAAGCTCAGCCTTTACCCCCTGGAACATCCGCACAGACGGCGGTAAACTCATTCACCGTACCCGTGCCTTAACCCTTGGGACTAAAAATCATGTGAATATTATACACAGACTCCCGGTATATGCCTTTGCCCACTCTCCGTGACACACGGGGCCAGTACAAGGAAAGAGGGTTAGTTACTGCTGGTAGCAGCAAAGCGCAGATTTCAAACCAATGATACCAGGAGTCTGTTCAGAATGTCCAAATCCGTCTTTCTTAGGGCAAAGGTCTCAAGCAAGACAATTTCAAAATGGTCATGAGCAACGTTTTTCAAGCATTACAACAAACTTTTATAGACTTCTGTTGCATTCTAGGTATAGAAAAACAAATCATTGGTCCTGGTACCGCGGACCGTACCTCCCGTAGCCCTTCGATTGGTCCGTGGGACTGATAAGTTTCTCCAATTATGTTCCTTCTGTGGGCTTCTGTAGGCATGACACCTGCATGCCCCCTTCTAGGTCCAATTACAAGGGTCAGTTCATCAACTTGGTACTTTCACACTTTACAAGGGCTATGGGACCATTGGTGCGTGCAGAGAAGCAAGGTTCTGTAACCTCATCTGTCAGCACTCATCAATATTTTCTAGCAAATGTACTTTTTCTTATCAGTAAACATTTAAAAACACATCTTTTCTGTATTTTTCCATTTCTTAATTATGACAAATTCTGCTTATCTAAGCTAATTCAATCTTTACACTGAGTTCTTTTCTTACAATAGCAGCATATTTGGGGGATGTGCAATCCTATATGCCTCTCCACAGGCCTCATTTACCGGTCAAAGCTAGCCATGCGGGCCTGCCTATGTCAGACACCGTGGGTCACCGGCCTGATCACCTGCCACATTCCACCCTTGGATTAAATCTCACCCTATTACTTAATAAGGTGTGAGAATTAAATCACCTTTCCAAGAAATTCATATCCTGAGTAAAGGATTCTTACTAGTTCCACTAGGGCTGACTTTGTATATAAAGCCTTAATTCTAGTTGCGGTCTTCCGACTCTACTGTACTATCAATAGCACTATGAAGGGAACGCATACAACATGGGAATTACACATGGTAAGCAGACGGGACTACAGCAAAAAGGATTAGCTAAAGATTAACGAAAGTCTTAAATTCCTCCCAGCCAAGAGGGAACAAGGGTAGCAAACCAATTAGGAAATTTTCAAGGGGCGTGCCAAGTCTGTAACTGGCACATAAGCATGTCTTTGCATATCTTTAGCAATTTCTTCAAACTACTTGACCTTCTATCATCTATTTTTAAACAGCAATTGGTTTAAATTCAGCCTTACCACACTCACTCCTCCTTCAGCTGCTAGACAAAATTAATCAAAGGCTAAGCGACTTCTGGTATATGGCAGTGCGCATCTGAGTACTTTGTCTAGCTAAGAGCGGTTGAGAGACATGACTAGTTCATTGGTTATTATTTCAACTACCGGCTTGTAGGCGAATAATACGATTAAATCATATTACAATTGGGGTACGATAACCATGACATACCATCATCATTCACAAGTGGCAGGTCCATAATACTCCAATAATTCTTTCTGGTGGTCCCCAAATCATTCACCCTGCCATTTTCTCCCATTTGCACTATCCTGTAAGGCCCTCTATTTTCTGTCTAGATGCTACTTTGTGGTTGTTGTGGGTGGTATATACAGGGTATCATACATTGTTCTCCATGTTCAGTGTGTTTAACCACGGAAGAACGAAGCGCTATGATGGTTCATAACGACACCTTGCTCCTCCCCATTGTCTAGTGGTGGGAGTTGCGCATATGCTCGGTTTACTCACAGATCCAATATAGGCCAGGTTGGGGGGCTTGCCAGGCTGGGACTTTGGGCACGGTACTAGTCACCTAACCTGCAAGTTCAGGAAGGAAATCTGGCTAAGGGCGGGGGTGGGGTGGGGCCGTTAGGAGGCTTCAGGATGTCTGATTCCGGAACCACCTTGCTACCTTCTGGTCGTCGGCCCTTATAGTATTTGCGCCTGGCTAAGACAGACCAGCTGTCCTACCTTTTGAGTGAACTGGGGTCCAGTTCTGAGCCAAAGCATAGACGTTCCAACGATTGAGTCGCGCTAACACCCATTCATCCGGTTGTCTTGTGTAATTCAGTTCTACGATGTGTAAATCATTGGAATAATTCAATTCTTGGGTTCCCAGGGCCATTGGTCTCCCATTTGGGTTACGCACCACAGAAATAACAAATCTGTGAATCTTAAGACTAGATAGACTGCTCCGGCTTAATTCTAGAAACAAATTCTGTGAAGGGTGAGGGATCTCACAACTTAATGTACATGCATTAGCGTCATAAAAGGTTATTATGAATATGATATTTAGAAGACTTGTGGGCTTGACGCGTATTCAATCTAATACTACAACCAATGGGTCCCTGGATCTGTTCCTCCTCCTGCAATACCCAGGTAAACCAATACTTAACATCCTTGTTTCCATGACCATGGGGGTTATGTACACGCAACTGTAAAAGGGTTACAAGCATCTTTCTGACCACTTTATCATTCTGTGGTTGGCTTGGTTAGGAGTAGCCATCACGCTTATCATATTTTCCTCATCCAGCGATACCAGTGTTCCAGAGTAGCATAAAAAAAACACATTCCCAATACGGGCAATAGTCAGTCTGCCGCTGTAGCAGTACTATACCCTGGTTCCTTTTTACCTGTACACTTCCTCCATCCCGTGGCTCCTTCTGGACACATATACTTATGGTCATTTAGATACGCTTTCTCCAATGTACCACAGGGGGACTGACTATCTCTATTAATAGCATTACATGCATCAAAATTCAAAACAGCAGGTTTAGTAATGTCCTTAAGTGGTGGCTGTAGCAGATAATATAGGTCCATCTGCATCCTTCCATCTTAGGTCCAACGTGTAATAGGATGGATTCTGATGGGATTATAGCATGCTTTAATTTTGCCATGAGTGCAAACATTTAGTTCAGTGGTGTTATAGATACACCGAGTATTGTTCCCTTGCAGGTATAGTAAGAATGGTAAAGCAAAAGTCTGAGTTACTTTCAGTCCAGTTCTAGTAGAAGTAATACAAGCGGTGCATGGAGGTAGAGCATAAGTCTGTTCAAAACCTCCAAAGAAGGCAACCAAGGCAAAAGCAGAAGCAAAGATACATGTTGATGTTGATTGGAGTTCTTCTGAATCCTCAGCTTGCTGATCTTGATCACGACGGTCTATTATTCTTCGTCCCGTTTGCTAATGAAGCAATTTAACGGGTGCTGAGTGTTGATGAAGATCCTCAAGGTGTCCAGCACACATTAACCAACTTAGCAATTCAGTTGGCTTGTGAAGTCTGGCTTAGTCAATGTAGTCTCACAGTAGTGTGTCAAATCACACACGCAAATTGGGTTCGTTGAAACAAAACTGTTGCTGCATGGAAAAACAGCAATCCTCTTCGAAAGACTTGGCTACTGCAAAGCACTTGTGATGAAGTGTCTATACTGCTGGTTGCCGTCTCAGAGTAACTCGCAAGGGTACATCAGGGTGCTGCTCTGCTGTCCACCGCTCTGGTTCAGGATCGGCGGCGGGCTTGACTCGGGCTGTGGTGGATCCAGGCGTCGATCTCGGCTACCTTACTGCAGTTGGGGTAGACAGGATGACGGTGGTGAAGGTCCCTTCCAATGGGGGTTCCAACGGTATCTTCTTCCAATCTTTGATCCACACCGAAGTTCCAGGCTGGTAGGGATGCAAGGGTTCCGTCAAGTTGATAGGCAACTGGTCTTGGATCCAAGTATGGAGAGTCTGCAGAACAAAACTAAGAGCTAGGAGTTCTTGTCTGGTTACTTCTGAACCAATCTGGGCTAGATTTCCTTTGACTCCCTGCACTATTGGTGGGGGTTTACCATACAAAACTTCAAAAGGGGACAATCCTGTTGACTTTACAGGGGCTGAGCGTATTATGAGTAAAGCTATGGGAGCACTTGGGGCCATTTCAAGTGGTGTCTCCTGACAAAGCTTAGACATTTGGGCTTTCAATGTACGATTCATTCGCTAAACTTTCCCTGAACTCTGGGGTCTGTATGCAGTGTGGAGCTTCCACTGTATCTCCAAAGCTTTTGCTAACTGCTGAGGAAATTGAGAGACAAATGAGGGTCAATTGTCTGACCCTATAACTGCTGGGATTCCAAATCTGGGGACAATCTCTCTCATTAAGTCTTTGGTAACTTCTCGGGCTTTCTCAGTTCTGGTTGGGAATGCTTCTACCCACCCAGAGAAAGTACAAACTAATACTAGTAGGTAATGGTATCCATTAGCTTTTGGCATTTCGGTGAAATCAACTTGGAGGTTGTGCATGGGGGTCACACCTCTTGACTGAACTCGGGGTGCGTGTAATAAGGCCTTGCTTGGCATTATTCTAGCACAGATTTGACATTGTCGGGCTACTGAGGCTGATATGGTTGTCATTAGAGGAATGTAGAAATGTGGTCTGAGTGCTTTCTCCATAGCACTCTTTCCATAGTGGGTGGCTTCATGAAAAGCTTTGACAAAGGATGGTCCTAACAGTTCCGGAATTACTATTCTTCCCGGAGGTTGACTGCCTTCTTGCTGGTGGCAGCTAAATCCATCCGTCTTTCAATACTCCCTCTTCTTTGTCACAATAGTAATCCAATTCTTTGGTGGTAATATCGTGGGGTCCATAGATTCAAAGGTACTGGAAACAATGCTGCTTGCATTGGCATAGCTTGTGGGGCAATTTGTCCTGTCATAGCTGCTTGTCGTGCTGAGGCATCTGCGAATCTATTTCCTCGAGCAACTTCTCCTTTTCCTGCTTGATGTCCTCTACAATGCATGACAGCTACACGTGTTGGGGCCCAGACTGCATCAAGTAACATCAATATCTCGGGACCATATTTGACTGATTTTCCTCCGGATGTGATGAGTCCTCTTCTTTGTAGAGAGCTCCATGGGCATGCAAGGTAGTGAAAGCATATATGGAATCTGTATATACATTTAGCACAAGTTTTTCTCCTAATAACAATGCTCTGGTGAGTGCTAACAATTCGGCTTTCTGGGCTGATGTGCCTGAGGCTAGGGCTGATGATTCAACTACTTCCTGTTGAGTGACGACTGCATATCCGGCACAGCGTCGGTCCGTCAAGGATGAGGACTGCTCCCATCAACATAATAGATCTGGTCGGGATGTCTATGGGCACATCTGTTAGATCAGGTCGACTTGAGAACACAGTTTCCATGACTTCTATACAGTCATGTTCTGGGAGTTCTTCACGGATGGGTATCAAGGTAGCTGGGTTCAGGGCATGGCCTCACTTCGAGTTGTATCTGTGGGTTTTCACATAACATGCTCTGGTTACTTAGCATTCGGGAATTGGTGAGCAAATAATTTTCTTTATGTTACTTAATGGCAAGGACTGCATGTGGCACAGTGACTCGTATGTTCTGTCCTAATGTGAGTTTGTCTGCTTCACTCACTAGTAGTGCTGTAGCTGCAACTGCTCTCAAGCAGGGTGGCCATCCTTTGGCCACAGGGTCCAATTGCTTTGATAGGTAGGCTACAGGTCGTTCCCAATTTCCTAATTTCTGAGTCAACATGCCTAAGGCATTTCCCTGTGCTTCATGTACAAACAAGTGGAAAGGTTTGTGGACATCTGGTAGTCCAAGTGCTGGTGATGACATCAGTTCTTCTTTTAACTTCTGGAAGGCTGTATCCTGCTCAAGTCCCCACTCCAGTGGTGACTTCTCTTCTACTTTTGTGGCTTCATACAGTGGTTTGGCAATTTGGGCAAAGTTGGGTATCCAGATTCGGCAATATCCTGCTGCTCCCAGAAAGGCTCTGACTTGCTTTCTGGTTGTTGGAGTTGGAATTCTACATACTGCTTCTTTTCTTTCTCTGCCTAATCTTCTACTCCCTTGGGTAATACGAAAACCCAAGTATTTCACTTCTGTTTGGCATAGTTGTGCTTTGGCTCTGGAAACTTTATATCCAGCTTCATTTAGTAACTGCAAGAGATCTTGGGTGGCTCGTATACATTCTTTTTCTGATATGGCAGCTATCAACAGATCATCCTCGTACTGGAGAATTACTCTCCTCCCCGGGGCTACTGATAGCTTGAAAGATCTTGGTTTAGTGCAGCCACTAAAGATGGTAGGTGAATTCTTGAATCCTTGGGGTAATCTTGTCCAGGTGAGTTGGCCCCCTCTTCCAGAGGAGATGGGGTCTTGCCATTCGAAATGCAAACAATATTGGCTTACAGGGGCTAATCGTATGCAAAAGAATGCATCTTTCAAATCCCGTACAGTGAAAGGGGTCGCTTCAGCAGGTATCAGTCCTCGAAGAGTGGCAGGCTTGGGCACAACTGGGTGTCTAGTTTCAACTGCATCCGTTACTCTTCTCAAAGCTTGCAATGGGCGATAATCATCGGCTCAGGTTTCTAACTGGCAAAAGTGGGGTGTTCCATGGGGATTGACATACTTTCAGTAGGCCATACTCAAGTAATCTCTGTAAGTGGCGATGAATGCCTTCAATTGCAGCTCTTGGGAGAGGGTACTGTTTGACGTGCACTGGTGTAGCGCTAGGCTTGAGGGTTACAATCACTGGAGCTATATGTTTGGCTAGGCCTGGGGGACTGCCTTCTGCCCATACTTCAAGTGGTGCATGAAGTTCTTTAAAGTTTGTTCACAAAATAGGTATCTTGAATCGAATCATCAATGTAGTATCTCCACTCTTCTTCTCGGGGGTACTGTCAGCAGCATTACTCTGCTGGTTTGGCTTGCGAATTCACTGTCATTTGCATTTCTCCTTGCTCAGAGAAAGATATTTGGGCTTGAAGCTTGGCTAGCATGTCTGTTCCCAGTAATGGTACTGGACATTCGGGCATGTAAAGAAATTGATGAGTTACTTGACTGTCCTCCTAGACTGCATATTCGGTTTTGAAGAAAAGACTTTGTGGCTTTGGCTCCAGTTGCTCCTATAATGGTGACTGCTTTCTTGGTGAATGGGGCTATCTTTTTGTCTATTACTGAATGTTCTGCTCCAGTATCAACCATAAAGTTCATAAATTGGTCTCTATTTGTATTTCGACCATAGGCTCCTGGAGACCTCAAGCAAATTCGGAGCCCGGTCTGTCCTAATCCACGTCATCCTCTTCATCGGCCTGTGTGGCCAATGCTTGGATGGCTCCTCCTCCCCTCTCTCGCTGGCATTGTTCTCGATTGGCTCCTCCTCGGCCTCGGGGACGGCCTCGTCTTTCTTCTCGCCCACTGATGATCGTATTCGTCATCTTGCTGGGCGTCTTCGAGTGCGGGCAAGTATCTCTCCAATGTCCTTCCTCTTTGCAATAGGCGCATTGGTTCACGCCTAGTCTCTGGGTCCGGCTCAGCCTTGACCCGCCCTCTTCCTCTGCTCCTTCGATTAGGGACACCTCCCCTTTTCTTTTCAACTATGGCCGCAGCCAAAAAATCAGCTTTCTTCTTCATCTTTCTATTCACATTCTCTCTGTCTTTCAGTATCACGATTCACATACACTTTAGGCGCGACTTCCAATAACTGTGTTGCATTCATGCCCGCAAACCCTTCTAATTTCTGTAATTTACGTCTAATGTCTGGTTGAGACTGGATTACAAAAGCAGAATTCACCATGCATAAACTTCCTGGTGCCTCGGGATCATAGGGAGTATACGTCTATAAGCTTCAGTTAATCTTTCATAATAATCTGCTGGGCTCTCATCATTCCTTGGATAATTCCTGCTACTTTGGAAAGGTTCATCGCTTTTTGGCCTCCTCTTCTCAGGCCTTGTAAAAAGCCTTGGCGGAAAACGGGCTAGGGGCGGTGGATCCTTCATCTGTATTTGGATCCCATTGGGGGTCTTCATTCGGGAAGTCTCTCTGAGCTGCTTCTCTACGATCTATTATATTCTGCCCTGCGATGGAGCGGCAGGGTTTTCTGCCATCCATTCAATAGCTGCTTTTCTAATTCTCGCTCGTTCTTCTGTGGTAAATAGGGTGGTCAGGAGCTGACGGCAATCTGGCCAAGTGGGTTGGTGAGGTTCCATAATACTAGTTACTAATTCTGTCAGGCTCCTGGGGCTTGCTAGTATAGGAGGCATAATGCGACCTCCAATTTAATAAATCAGTTGTAGAGAATGGGATATACACATAAGTTAGGGGTCCCGCTACCACTTCATCATTATCATTCTTTACGGGCACTCCCGGGACTTGCCTTAAGGGAAACAGTTTGGCTGTCCTAAGGCGTCATTTGGGTCTGGGATCTAAGGGCTATTGTCGTTGTCTTTGCAGGAGTTGCTGTCCTTTTTCTCAACTGGTTTTGCTTTGGGTTTTTCTTTCACTGGCTTGCTAGTGCTGGCGCTGACTTCCTCAATTAATTGTACACATTCCTCTTCTTCTACTTCTTGGGGATCCTCACTTTCCTCTTCTTCAATCTCCGCTTCTGGCTCACTTTTTACAACCTCCTCTCTTCTCTCCGCTAAATCTCTCTCTTCCTCTACTCCAGGAGGAGGGAGGTCAGGGATTGGGTCTGGCCTCGGCTCGGCGGTCTCTGGGGTGCTGGGGCAGGACGCGCCGGGCTATTCTTACTGGACCTGGGGTTCGGGGCTGCCTGCAGGGACTACTTCTGGGGAATCGGGATCTGCCAAGATGGGTTTCTCTTGGCTTTCTTATCCTGCTCTTTCATTCTAGGCTGTTCCTTTCTCTGTCTAGAATCTGTTTTAGCTAACATTATTCTGCACTGTTCCTCATAACAGCGCTGCGCCCAGGAGGGCGGAATCTTCACAAATACTTAACCAGGAATCTATATAGGGGTACTGATCGGGGTGCGCTACCCGAACTCTACGGTGTATTGACTGGATAATCTATACGGTGAACGTTCCCTCTCGGGGCCAGATGGGGTCTAGATCGGGCCACTCCCTAGTACACAAAATCTGCAAACGGGCTGCTGTCATTTTAATACCATAATCTCCTGAATATCCCTCTTTAAAATGTGCGATTCATACATTCTAATGGAGTGTTCCTAGTAGACTCCGCCCCTCCCATTTCGATGTGTGCGCGCAACAACAGACAGAAGGGAAAAAGGTGGGCGGGACCGTGGGTAAGGGGTCCTCACGGCCCTGGAAACGTATAGGGAATACAGATAACAAGACAAGACGACAATCGCTTCCCCCTTTTCGCGACCTGAACGCGGTCGCCCGGTCAGGAAATGCGCTAATCAGGGGTCAGCTCTCACTTGGTCCGTGCTGCCAGACCTCTCAATCACACTTCGTTCACACAATCATGCTAGCAACGTATTCCCAGAATGCATTCGTTTCTATCTATTCTGACTAGTCTTTTCCAAGTACAATTACAAAAAGGATGAGGGTTTCACCTAGCGAATTCCCATGCCAGGCTACTCGGCTCTTCCTTGAGAGTTGATCATGCTCTCTTACCAATTCCCAATATCTCGAGATTACAAATTCCAAATTCCAAGTTCCAATGGCAGTACTGCTCTTTCTATTTCTGTCTAGACCCAAAATCAAAACTATACTCACCGGATCCGGTCCTCAAAAACTTCCCAAGCAGGCGCATGAGTTGGACCTCGGACTCCCCTCACTCGGGGTTCGAGGCGTTGACTCCAGCCGGGCTCGTCGCCCGCCGAGGTCCGACCAGCTCCCTCCGATACAAGGGACCGGGTGGCGCCAGGGAGCGGCCCTCGTCGGAAGGGCGCGATCCCGGCAGGACCAAGCCTATAGAGGCGGAAAGTCGTGGTATATTGCCCTATATACACTTTGATTCCACAAACTTCCCGGCCAACGCACCAAGGAATATGTAGCAGCAAAGCGCAGACAAAACCAATGATACCAGGAGTCTGTTCAGAAGGTCCAAATCATTCTTTATTTGTGCACAAGTCTCAAGCAAGACAATTTCAAAATGGCTGAGCAACGTTTTCAAGCATTACAACAACTTTTATAGACTTCTGTTCCATTCTAGGTATAGAAAAACAATTCATTGGTCCCGGTACGCTCCCGAACCTCAAGTAGCCCTTCTATTGGTCCCGGTACTGATAAGTTTCTCCAATTATGTTCCTTCTGTGGGCTTCTGTAGGCATGACACCTGCCTGCCCCCCTTCTAGTCCCAATTACAATGGTCAGTTCATCAACTTGGTACTTTCACACTTTCAAGGCTATGGGACCATTGGTGCGTGCAGAAGAGCAAGGTTCTGTAATCATCTGTCAGCACTCCTCAATATTTTTCTGCAAATGTACTTTCTTATCAGTAACTTTAAAACACATCTTTTCTGTATTTTTCCATTTCTTAATTCTGCAATTCTGCTTATCTAAGCTAATTCAATATTTCTACTGAGTTCTTTTCTTACAATAGCAGCATATTGGGGGATGTGCAATCTATATGCCTCTCCACAGGCCTCATTTACAGGTCAAGCTAGCCATGCTGGCCTGCCTATGTCAGACACCGTGGGTCACAGGCCTGCACCTGCCACAACTGCAGCTGGCTCTGAGATAAAGAACGGCCCCCAGATATAGGCCCTGTCCCAATACACCCTCTGCGGCTTGCCTCCAGTAATACTGCCCTCTAACCGCCTCTAGCGGTTGAGGTCTCACTTAAAAAGGGGGGAGTGAGGCAGCCATAAGGTTTAGCTGTGGGAAACCCCTTCCCCAAGCCATGAGGCTCTTACATAAGTGATCAGCCTGACCCCTCCCCCAAGCCATGAGTCTCTTACATAAGTGATCAGCCCTGCTAAAAGAAGACATTAAGATTTCAGTAGGCACCCTTCCCCCACTCCATGTCTGAGCACAATATCCCCTTGCCCAGAAATCAGCAGACCAGAGCATACCGGTTTGGACAGGTCACCCAGGTACCTTCCCCAGGGGCTACTGATTGGTGGACAGAAAATACCTGAGGCGAATGAGATTATAGAATGAGTTTAAAATTGTACTGATATAAGGCATTGTAGGACGTCCCTCGGGGCTCAGATTTTTTTGCTGGAGATTGCTGGTTTCTCTGTCTGGGCCTGTGTGCACATTAAAAGTTCCTCTTTGCATACCAGCCTGTCCGTGTGTTTTCCTTCTGTGGGTGAGTGAGAGAATTAGAGCTTTTTCAGCAGCTATGCTGCATCAGTTCCTTCCAGGACAGAGATTTAAAAAAAAATATGGAACCGCATCTCCCACTATTCCCTGTCTCCATTTTATCTTGGGAAAAGGGCATCATAGGACTACATTTCCCAGCTGCAGGAATCCACTTCTCTGTGACATCACTTCCTCTGGAAGGGGCAGAGTTGTGCAGAGTTGCTGACGCCCTGCAACAAAACTGGAAAGCAGCTGAGTGCCTGGACCGACCCAGCAAAGTACAAAGCTGCCACCCAGGGGGGTTGTGCAAGGAGAGGAGACGAGCCAGGTCTGGAACTTACACTCTAGAGAAGAGCTGGGAGAATGGCTGCAGAGCTTTCTGCCCAGCAGGTGGGAAACTGGCAGGGGAGGCAGTGCCAAGCAATGCCATCCAGCCTCTGATACACACGTTGCATGGGGCAGGCAGAAGAAGCAAAGGAGTCCGGCACTGCTCAATCCAGTCCTTGGGCTCCAGAAAAGAAAGAGCAGTGGGTTCAGAATCAGGGAAGCCACATATGAATCCCATTGCCCCTCCTTGTGATCTTGGTCAAGTTACTTAATCCTCCATTGTCTGAGATAAGAAAATGCTGAGCTCTCCAAGGGATAGTAAAATACCTACTGCCACTTAAATGTAACTTGTCTTCAGTTACCAGTGAAAAAAGGCATTAGCTAATTCAAAATCCTTTCCCCTCACCTCTCACAGTAGCTCTTCTTCCTGCTTTATAGGATGATGCTCACAGTTTCTGCTTCCTGTGATCTCCTTAGTTTCTCCTTACCCTCTTCCTCCCTCTTTGTGAACTTTATTAGAAATTAGTGTTTAAATTTTAAACTAATATATGACAAAATTTGAGACATATAGTATTTGGAATTACAGATCATAACATTACTCACTTAAAAGTTTTATTTTTCTATAATTGAAAAGGAAGGTACACGTTGAAATATCTCAACTGCAGCTCAATACCAAGATATTTCTATTATCAGTGGTGTTCTCACTGCTCTCCATCCCCTAACAGTGTGTGTTACTATAGGGTTCATTCAACAAATCTTTCAAACTGTCAGAGCTTAGGGTTGAGCTGTCAGGAACAAAACTAAACTCACAACATCAGCCCGATGCTCTTCCTGTGTAAACCAGGAGCTCTGTGTTCCCATTCTCACCCATTCACATACACACAGGAGTCTAGACACCCAGTGATAAAGCTGTAGATTAGGGAGAACCATCCCACCTCTATCTTTAATCCTAAAAGGGGTTGTTAGCTTGATCCAAACAAAGCTGAAAATATAATTGGGCATCCTGCAGATCCTGACTGCCCCCTGCAGTTGAAAATGCAATATTGAAGCACCGCACCTGCCAGCAGGAATGTGGGTAGAGGAGTCTTGCACTGCTTAGAGGGAACGATGGATGGGGGGGAGGGGTCCTGGCATCCACTTCTTCCATGATATAATGACAGGAGAATAAAACCAACTGAGATCTAATACATTCTGAGCACCTCTCTGCGTCCCTGAGTGTGTTTCTGGTTTGTGTTTCAGAGGCGAGTGACATTTGAAGACAATCACTGTCTCTTTTTCCCAGGAGGAATGGGGATATTTAGATGAAGGGCAGAAGGAGCTTTACAGGGAGGTGCTGAAGGAGAATTATGAGACTCTGATCTCCCTAGGTAAGAATTGCATTATCTGTATTTCTAGCAGATACAGGAATATAAACATTTTTCTGCACATCCTCTACTGGGAGGATTTATAACACTTTTTAGATAGAAGCATTAAGGCAGGGCTCCCTGGTTCCCTGTGATACCATAAGAAGGGTCACAAAATCCAACCCTCCCCTCCGCCCTGCCATTGAGTGACTGTTCTTTGCACATTGACCCACTTGTCAGTACCATTATTCAGCCCCTATTGACCTATGCAAATGAGGCCCCCCCCCTGCAATCAGTCTCTGCACATGGCCCCGCTTCCCTCTGCATCCCCCTCAAGCCGTCGCTGCCTCCCATGGAACTGGCTGGGGCCTACCCCGGTCATTCCTCTCTCCTTTTCTCATCCACAATCCTCCCTGAGAAGCTGCCCTAGGAAACTGCCTAATTTGCCTAATGTTTTTGGCCAGCACTGGAAAGGAGAAGACCACAGCTGCCCGGTTAGATATTGTGAGGAGGAAACAGGCATTGAAGATATAAGGGAGAAAGGAAAGTGACAGAAATCAGAAATATCAGGGGTAAAAGCTGGTATCAGAGATTGAGATCATAGGTATGGAGGTGGGGGTAGGGACTGGCATCAGAGGTAGAAGAGAAGAGGCCGGAGGTCATGAAATTGGAGACATCAAGTGGAGATCAGGGAAGAAAGTGGAATAAGAGATACTTTAGAGAGGAGGGGAAAACTGGCATCAGAGGTAAGCAGCGAGGGGACTGAGGTTCTCCACTTTCAAAAATTATTACATCTTTGATAAAATTATTTATTTATTTATTATTTAGAATACATTTGTATACCGCAGCTTCCAGCGATCAGCAGCGGTTTGATTACAGATTGAAAATTGCCAAATCAAGACAGAAATTTCGGAGTAACATTACATTGATTTGAAAGGAAAGCAGGCACACAGTAATAAGGTCATAGGAGAGGAGTCAGAAATTTACATATGTACATTTTAGCTACAGAATTCCTGTTGCAAATTGTGACATCTTGTAATGCTTCAATTGTAGTTTAGTGCAAAGCTGTTCACAGAAAGTAATTTCCCACCCAATTTTACACCACCATGGAAAAACTAATTTTTACTTTTGCACATTTCTGCTCTGCCTCTTTTTTCTATCTGAGCCCCCAAATCTCTCTCTGTTCTCAGCACTCTTCATGTTTTCTCCATTCATTGCCATCTGTTTATTCCTCTCTATTTTGCTCTTCTCAGCTATCTCTGTTCTTCTTTCTCTCATTTCTTTACTCTTTGTTCTTTCACCACCACTCCCCTAGTGCTACCTATCTCTCTGCCTTATCTCCCACAGCAAACTCCCGATGGCCCTTCTATCTCATCAGAGCTCACTGCATTACCCGTCTCGCTGTAGCCCCAAACAGAGCTCGGTATTAACATGTGTGCACGGTGCAGGGAACAATTGCAGGTAGAGCAGTGGGGAGCTTCTGCCCGGCTCTGCAGATTATTTGACTGGTGGGTCCTGGGGATCCATTACCCATGCTGCTCCATCTGGCCAGCTACATGGTGAAGTGAGGTGAGGTTGAGGCGAACTCGCACAGCACGCTGCGCTGACTCTTCCCCTCTCCCCCCGAGTACAGCAGCAAGCCTTATGGCTTTCCTAACATGGACTTTGGGCATTCTTCCTGCTCCGCAAAACCACGTGGCTCAGGCCAGTTCTTGTGCAATCTTCCGTTCCAGTCCTTGCTTCCGATGGGGGCATGTATGTACTTCCAGGCTGGGTCCAAATGTGCCCCTACAGTTTGCGCTCTCTGTGCGGCCGGACCACTGGCACCAGCCTAGGAACAGCACTGTAATAACCCCAGATCCCTTAATTTATGATAGGTAGTATTAGCTAGACCCTCCCTCTGCTCCCTATCATTTTATGTTCCCTAAGAGTTACTGCTGTGTATTTTTCAGTGACTATAAGGGAAATATAACTAATTTTCATGTTTATTCCTGAAAACAGGCTATGAAAGGATCAATTTTGATATATTATCAAGGATTAAACAAGAGGAAGAGCTGAGTGTCTGCAATCTTCAGGAGAAAGAGCAGTTACTGACTCATACCCAGGTGAGTAATAATAAATACTATACTGGGTAATAGGAGATATATAGAGTACAGATGAGTAATGCTCATTACAGTCCCTTTCTTTCCCTTACAGATCCTCTGTGTTTGCCCCATGCTTTTTTGAATTCAAATATAATCCTTATCTCTACCACCTCCACTGGGAGACTATTCCATGCATCTACCACTCTTTCTGTAAAGAAATATTTCTTCAGATTCCTCCTCCATCCTGTGCCTCCTCAATACAGAGTTTCCTTTTAGTTGAAAGAGGCTCTGCTCCTCTGCACTTATGCTCTGAAGGTATTTAAACGTCTCACTATTTTCTCTCCAGCTTTTCTTCCAAAGTATACATATTGAGATCTTTAAGTTTGTCCCGATATGCATTATGTTGAAGACCACTGACCATTTTGGTAGCCACCCTCTGAACCAACTCCATCCTGTTTATATCCTTTTGAAGGTGCGGTCTCCAGAACTGCACACTTTACTCCAAATGAGGTGGCACCAGAGACTTATACAGAGGCACTATCACCTCCTTCATCCTGCTGGCCATTCCTCTTCCTATGCACCCAAGCATCCTTCTGGCTTTTACCATTGCCTTTTGTACCCATTTAGCCACTTTAAGATCCTCAGAGACAATCACTGCCAGGTCGGCTATTCTTTCATAGACAGAAGTACTTCACTCCCTAAATTGTAACACTCCCTTGGATTATTACAGTCCAAATGCCTGACTTTGCATTTTTTTTAGCATTAAATCTCAGCTACCACATTCTAACCATTCTTCAAGCTTCACTAGATCCCTTTTAATGTTTTCTATACCTTCCTGTATATCCATCCTATTACAGATGTTGATATTGTCCACAAAGAGGCAAAAGTTACCAAAAGCGCTTCAGCAGTATCACTAAAATGTTAAAAAGAATCAAACCAAGCACTGATCCCAGCGGCACCAACCCACTGGTGACATCCTTCTCCACTGATGATATCTCCTTCATTTACCTGTAGCCTTTGTTGCCTCCCAGTCAAACAGTTTCTAATCCAGTGGGTCACTTTAGGGTTCATCCCTATGGTGCTCCATTTATAAGGTCACCTGTGTGTAACAGTGTCAAAGGCTTTACTGAAATCTAAAGTACACCACATCTGGGGCTTTCCCTCTGTCCAAATCTCTAGTCACCCGGTCAAAGAAATTAATCAGATTTGTCTGCCAAGACCTGCCTCTAGGTAAAATCATGCTGCCGATCTGGCAATTCACTGGATTCCAGAAGCCTTACTATCCTCTGTTTTAGCCACATTTCCGTTACTTTATTCACCAGAAAAGTCAAAACTAATGGTCTGTAGTTTCCAACCTCATCCTTAATCCTCTTTTGGTGCAGTGAGACCACATAACTCCTTCTCCAGTCCTCTGGGACCTCTCCCAACTCTACAGAAGCACTGAACAAGTCAGTCAGTGGAGCTGCCAGAACTTCCCTAAGTTCCTTTAATACTCTCAGTAGTATCCCATCTGGTCCCATCACTTTGCCTACTTTTAATTTAACTAGCTCCTTATGAAGACAGTGTTTTGAAAATAATTCAAGATTCACCTCATTCTGTTCCCATTTTGGGTGTTTTATGAGGTCCTGCTCTTAGCTCTTCATCTGTGAAACACAGAACAGAAAATTTTTATGGAACAATTCTGCTTTATCCTCATCAGCGCTACTACATATTCCGCCCTTTCACCCTTGAGTCTAACATACCATTTTTGCACTTCCTCTCACAAACATCTGAAAAAAAATGTTTTGTCCCCCCTCTTTACTGCATTGGCTGGACTAGTTTCTTAGCTTTTTCAAATATTGATGCTTGTCTTCCTCTTTTCTGTTGTCTCTTGTATTTTAAAGGACGCCTTCTTTTTCCTCACCCATTCAGCCACCTCTTTAAGAACCATAGTGGCCTCCTCTTCCTTTTACAATTATTATTTTTTCTAAGAAAAGGAGAAATTAGACCTTACCTGCTAATTGTCTTTCCTTGAGTTCTCTCCGGGCCAGTCCAGGATCTTAGGGTAGTCACCAATCCTGGTCTAGCAGATGAGGGACTGAACACTGTAAAACTCTTGCTGACAGCCTATCTTGCTCCCCCTGGGGTCAGAGAGACAGTCTTAAAGTATCAAAGCCGTGGAACCTTAATGTACAAGAAAAACTAGAAGCTACAAAAAGAAGAAAACTCGCAGAAACACAGGAAGCTCTAGGAACTCCCCCTCGCTGCGCCTTTCCTCTCGGTTAATAATTTCAACTTTTTTTTTTTTTATTGTATTTTATGGCTTCCGTTTACCGGAGCATGCAAGCAAAATCTCCCCAACCGAAGAGAAAGTTGCCGCAAAATCTTCAGTGAAGATCAGCTCCAAAAATCCCCAGCTCCGGCCACCAGCTTGGCAACCTGAAGAAGTTCGGATACAGTAGCCGAGGACCAAAAACACTGCAAAGCTCGCAGGGCTGATAGCGGTAACGGGGATGCATGGGGTGTGTGGTAGCATGCAAGGGGGAAGGGGTCAGTGGAACTCGCAGGGCAACGGCGCCCTTGGCATTGGTAGCTAGGTAAGGGGAGGTGGGAAGGAGGGGCCCCCACCAGGGACCCATGTGGCTCACCCACACACATGTGCTCTTAGGGGAGTGTGACGGGTGCAGACAGGCAGTCATGCCGCATCTGACCTATATGATATTGTGTCCCACAGGTGACATAGGCGCTATAGATGCAGCCGAGGAGGCACAAGGGGACAGTCAGCCCTGCTCGGGCACCCCCATGGACCCTGTGCCGGAGGTGTCCCAGGTTGAGGCAGGAGTTCCCCCAACCCCCCCAGGGGAGGACATTGGGAACATCACTCAGCCTGCCTGTGGAGGGGAAACAAACACCAATGGCGCCACCGGGAACGTGTTTGCTGAGGCAGGACTGCGAACCAGGGATGCGGCGCTGTCCGCGGTGGCAGAGGTTCTTCAGCAGGATGCAGGCGCACACCGCAGAGGCACACAGGGATGCAGGAGGGTGAGTGTCATACTGTGTTCTGTTGTCAATGCATCTGCACAGGTAGTCTTTTATTTTCATTCCGACAACGCACTACCTGCTGTCTCCACAGGTATACGGCATTTACTGTGTGCATGTCTGAGGGAGCAGTGCCGGCAAAGGCGTGCACTACGCCGACACCAGCGCACGATGTCCAGGGTCCTGTTGGGGGTTCCAAGGCTTGTCACAGCTGCAGAAAGCATGGCTGAGAGCCTGCAAAGCATTGTGGCACACATGGGGGCGACGCCACCACCACCACCACCTCCACCAGCACCAGTGGAAGCAGCAGCAGCGGCAGCAATGGCGGCAGCAGAACCACCATCATCACAGGGTGGGAGGGGCTGCGCAAAGCATGGCAGGGGCAGGGGGAGGGGTAAAAAAAAGGAAGAACATGCGGCTGTAGCACATGTCATGTCTCCTGTGTTGCTTGTGGGGGGCAGTATTACGCACAGCCCACCCGTGCCTGACCCTGGGGCCTGCCCGATGCAAACTATTCTGCCAGACGGTGTAGCCACCGACACTGCTGTGGCCAGTATGGGATGCCCCACCTGCTCTTGGGCACACACCAGCAGGCACACACTACCCAGCAGCTGCAGCCAACATCTGTTCTCTGCATCCGTTCCCCGTGAGACGGGGGGGGGGTCAACCGGTCATGGGCTATGGAGGGGGAAAGAGCACGACATTAGGTGGGCTGTGGGTGATGGGGGGGGTTGTTGGACTGGTAATATGCAGTGGGATGATTGGGGTGGGGGGGGGGGGAGGTCCACCAATGGCCTATTCGGGGCTTCCTGGAAATGCCCTGATGGGGTTAGTACCAGATCTCGGCTGTTTGCATTGGCTCTTATTGGAGATGCATGGTGGTGGTGGTGTTTGACATACAGTGCACCCATGATGGTGCAGGGCCGTTACATGAGCTCATGGGGGGGGGGGGGTTAGACTGATATCTTGGTGGGTGGGGGGAGCTAGGATATGGCATGTGCCCAGGTTGCTTCCACAAAATGAATAGTTCTGGCATCAAAGGGTCCTAGGAGGAGGACATGAGCTGCTGAGGGCACCAGTACATAGATGGGGTGTCTATGCCCCACTCACCATGCTTTGCCATCTTCTATGTGAACAGGATAGGACTCCACATATCCAGGTCTCGGGAAACACCAACGGGATCAGAGCACAGCAGATACACTTACCCAGACTGTGAGCACAGCTTTGGGTATGTACTGCATACCCTCAGTTATAGACAGGCACTACTGAGTCTACAAGCTGTCCTCCGATGACCATAGACTGTAGCACAGGCACATTGGGATGACAGTCTATCTGCCAGTCTCCTCTGTTACATATCGTACTGTGTCCGATACCTGCCCCTGTGGCTTCTGGTCAACCCTCAGTATAGCACACATGACAGCACATGGTTAGGTTTCCCCACATGCCAACTACATGTCCGTCTCCTCCCTTGCCACTAACATCTGGCACTTTGCATACTATCCTGACCCTCCGGAGATGCCCCACAAGCACATGTTTGGAGGGACAGTCCATGTGGTAGCAGGGGCCAGTGACCGAACTGCTGTCCTGTGTTCTGTTCCATCCTATGTATTTAAAATAGACAACTGACAACAGTCACCCCTGATGCAGTGGAACCCCCTGTGCATCATTTGTAAAAAGCCTCACAACACCATGACATACACAACGAATGGACCAATTTAGTGGCCCAGCCCATGTCCCCTTGCGGCCATGTCCACTCTGTCCACCCCTAGCCCTGTGCACTTCCAGGCTCAGTGTCCATTAGCCCACTTGCTGTGTCCATGGCCATCATCCACCCTGGTCTGCGCCCATCCACAGATGCTGCATATAGCTTGCATGTTCCACCACTGCTGACCCCTGGGCACTGTTAGATGTGTGTGCTTTTGGACATGTGTGGCACTAGCCCATGTAATGGCCATAATATCGCTAGACGCATGACACGTGTACAGTACCCTGCATCCACCCTTTGTATCTCACACTCACACACATCTGTGTGGCCACATGTGTCGCTCACACAACACTGACCCATAGCAAAGAGGGATATCTGGACAGCACAGTTAACTGGTAACAATGTACAACTTTATTTACATTAAACATTTTTTGGAGGATTGGGCATTGCCCGTCATGCCAACATCGCTGTCATCCAACCCTGCTGCCCGCCGTGAGTGGGGCAGGCCATTGCCATGGGCTGTCACAGGGCAGGTGTGTAATGCGTATCTGCACGCTACACACCCCGGGGACCCCTGTCACATGGTGGCTGATCCGGTGGGCCCCCAGCTACACGCTCCTCCAGCAAGCGCAGCCGGTCAGCCACCATGGTCAGGGTTGCCAGGACCTGCCCCATGATGAGGGCGTGCTGCCTCTGGGCATGTGCATGCGCACGCACAGCCGCGGCCACGCGCAGCCCGCACATGCAGCCACACAGACACAGGTCTCCCCGTGTCTGTGTGGCTACATCCACGGTGCGCCTGTCCTCGGCTATGTGTGCCATGCCCACATCCAGGAGGGGCGCATCGCCATCACCATGGTGCAGGACGCTGGCGCCCCCATAGCCCTGTGACAGCCCATGAAGATGGGCACCTGGCACACGTGGCACCCCCCCACACCCACCCCATCCACCTCCAGCTCCACATTGGACAGGTCACCTCCCTCCGGCCCCTGTACCACCACAGCAGGGCCCCTACACTGCCGAGCCACCTGCACCCGCCCCTCCTCCCCCTGCCCTTCCAGCACCTCTGCCCTCTCCACCTCCCCCACCTCCTCCCCCGCCGTAGCCACACGAGGCAGCTGCATGTCCTCCTCACCCGGCCCCCCCTCCCCCACATCCTCCTCCTCCCCCTCTGCGTCAGCTGCTGCTTCGCTCCCATGAGGCGGTGTGCTGCTCTCCTCCACCATGTCCACTGGGTCGGGAAACACCTCCTGGCCGTCATCTCTTTGCGGCTCCCCGGGCCCCGCATCCTGCACCACTGGCTCCTCCGCAGCACGTGCATCCGCTGTGGGAGAGGGGAACACGTGTCATCTCCATGTTCACACATCAGCCACAGCAGTCACATACATCCTGTGGTCATGACAGCCAGTGCCCCACAGGGCCATGTCACATCACTCACCGTCCTGTTGGGCCAGCTGCTCCCTCTGCACTCGGCGCACAAAACGGGGGTACCTTGCCCTCAGCTCCCGCGCCTTCTTGCGGAGATCCTCCACCTATTGGAGTGACAACACATATTGACATTAGGGGACAGACACCCTTTCGGGGCCTCTGCCGCAACACATATTTTTATCAGTGTGCAATATGGTTCATCCCAATGGATCACAGACTGGGGCATTCCCCACACCACCAGGATGAGGGGTAGGGCTCTGAGGTGAGGCCTACTGCATCCTGGGGACCAGGTTTGCCCCTGTGTTCACTGACTGGGGCATTCCCCACACCACCAGGATGAGGGGTAGGGCTCTGAGGTGAGGCCTACTGCATCCTGGGGACCTGGTTTGCCCCTGTGTTCACTGACTGGGGCATTCCCCACACCACCAGGATGAGGGGTAGGGCTCTGAGGTGAGGCCTACTGCATCCTGGGGACCTGGTTTGCCCCTGTGTTCACTGACTGGGGCATTCCCCACACCACCAGGATGAGGGGTATGGCTCTGAGGTGAGGCCTACTGCATCCTGGGGACCTGGTTTGCCCCTGTGTTCACTGACTGGGGCATTCCCCACACCACCAGGATGGGTGGTGGAGCACTGAAGTGAGGCCTACTGCATCCTGGGGACCTGGTTTGCCCCTGTGTTCACTGACAGGGGCATTCCCCACACCACCAGGATGAGGGGTAGGGCTCTGAGGTGAGGCCTACTGCATCCTGGGGATCTGGTTTGCCCTGTGTTCACTGACAGGGGCATTCCCCACACCACCAGGATGAGGGGTAGGGCTCTGAGGTGAGGCCCACTGCATCCTGGGGATCTGGTTTGCCCCTGTGTTCACTGACAGGGGCATTCCCCACACCACCAGGATGAGGGGTAGGGCTCTGAGGTGAGGCCTACTGCATCCTGGGGATCTGGTTTGCCCCTGTGTTCACTGACTGGGGCATTCCCCACACCACCAGGATGGGGGGTGGGGAGCTGTGGTGAGGCCTACTGCATCCTGGGGACCTGGTTTGCCCCTGTGTTCACTGACTGGGGCATTCCCCACACCACCAGGATGAGGGGTAGGGCTCTGAGGTGAGGCCTACTGCATCCTGGGGATCTGGTTTGCCCCTGTGTTCACTGACTGGGGCATTCCCCACACCACCAGGATGAGGGGTAGGGCTCAGAGGTGAGGCCTACGGCATCCTTGGAATCTGGTTTGCCCCTGTGTTCACTGACAGGGGCATTCCCCACACCACCAGGATGGGTTATGGAGACCTGTCGTGAGGCATACTGCATCCTGGGGATCTGGTTTGCCCCGTGTTCACTAACTGGGGCATTCCCCACACCACCAGGATGAGGGGTAGGGCTCTGAGGTGAGGCCTACTGCATCCTGGGGATCTGGTTTGCCCCTGTGTTCACTGACAGGGGCATTCCCCACACCACCAGGATGAGGGTTAGGGCTCTGAGGTGAGGCCTACTGCATCCTGGGGATGTGTGTTTTACTGTGGTCACACACAGGCCCAGCTACCATGGCACAGGGACAGGGGATGGGCTCCTCATGTGGGATCTTCAGCATCCTGGGGCTATGGTCTGTTTCTTGGGAGCACAAACAAGGCCTGTATCCATAGCACCAGGACAGGGGGTGGACCCCCTTTAGGGGCCTGCAGCATCCTGGGATGTCTTTGTGCTTTGTGCTAGCTGACAGGGGCATGTGACAGACCCCTGTGTGTCTCTTGGCCTTGGTGGTGGGCCTGTGGTTTTCTGTAGATTGGGCACATCACTGAGGATGCAACTGCACCCCGTAGCATACCAATGTAGTCATTAGTTCACCTCTGCCATGGTTGCAGCTACCCCCTGTAGGCTTGGGGTTTCTGATATTGGGTGAGTGGATGACCTAGCTACAAGCTGGACGCGACAACACCAGACATTCTCCAGCAGATTTTATTAGTGCTTTGGTTACAGGCTGTTCTTCACCACATCCTTATTTGGGGTGCCTGTCCCCAAACACTTACCTCACGTGGGTAGTCAGAGCTCCTGTTATATCTGTTGGTGAGGTGGTCCCTGGCCCTCCTCACCCTTGTCAGGTTCTGCCTCCTGGACGAGCCAGGGAGGAGGCGTTGCTGGCGGAGGCAGAAGAGCTCTGTCAGCAGGTAGAGGTCACTGTGTGTGAAGGCAGGCTTTCTTGACATAGCTGCCATCTGCTCTGAGTGTATCTCAGCTGCGTAGCCACGTGCATTTATGAGGGCGTAGCCACGTGCGTTCATGGGGGCGTAGCTACGTGCGTTGGCGAGGGCGTGGCCACGCGCCACAATACATCTTGTTGGGGCCCTGACACGGCGCGTGCTTATGTGCGTTGCTGTTGGCGGAAAGGGCCTGCCTAAGTACGTGCGGCGGCAGTGCGTAGGCTTGTGCGTTGTGCGTTGGCATGTTTGATAACAGATCCTCATGGTGTACTGCAACTCACATTAACGCTACCATCTATACATGTGATGGCCTATGGCTTATCCTAGCCGTGGGCATGAGCTGGATTTTGAATCCCCCACAATTTTGGCCTACTGCTATATATTGCAGGGTCTGCAGCATGTGTTCTAACACCTTCTGCTTCTGACATCTCACATTAGGGATATTTCACATTGCTTTGTCGAGGACTGTCCTTGATGTAGAGATGTCTCTCACATTTGTAATGTCCCTTTTGTTTACATGGATTGAGGGGGGTGGATGGAGACCAGGGCACAGAGAGTGTCCCTGATTGGCAAACTGTGGAGGTGGCATCCGGCCCAATGTAGAGCTTTTGTGTATCTGTCTATTTTGGAATGTATAGCATTAGTTGTATCCTTCTCAGGTGTGCTCTTACACCCTTTCTCTCGTTCCTCTCTGGGTTTTCGATGACAAACATAGGCTTGCAGTCTGTACTTTACCTCTGCTATTATTGGGTTACAGACACCACTACTCCAGATGCAGATGCACCTGGCAGCCCTGCCATGTATCACCACAGTGGGCTCATACCCATAGGTTCTGGCTGCACAGTCAGTGCATTTGCCAGTGAAGTAAACCTCTGTAGCTCCTTCTACATGCCTAGCTGGCTACAGAGCGACTTCAGTTCACCATACAGTCCATCTGCTGTGGTTCACAGGGTTTGATTGGAGCAGTCACAACCATGATGCACTACACATGCAAATCAGCTGTCCACTGATTAACAGAAGATGGGGAATGCAACCCTACAGCACCTCGGCCTGGTAGGGGGAAGTGACCATGTGCACCACCACAGCACCTCGGCCTGGTAGGGGGGTACTGACCGTGTGTTTTACTGGCACACAGTAGTACACACCGTCACATTGTGCGTTTACTGTGCTCACCCTGAGGGTGCAGTGAGGTGGCCAGCACCAGGTCCACAGAACCATCCATGGCAGACATAGGCCATGGTGGAGGTCCAAAGCAGTGTTAATGTGTGAGATAGGTAGTTTCTGCACACACACCTTGGATATATTTGTCTGTCTCAGTCAGGTGTAGTCCTACGGACCCCTAGGAGGATTATGGTGGTAAACCAGGTCTCCCATCAACAGATCCACATTCTACCTCCCTGCAATGGGGGGACCATCAACCTCAGTTCTGCTGTGGAAATAACACCCTTCAGGGCAGGCACTGCAGCAATCTACATATCCATAGCACAAGAGCAGACAAACAGTAGGCCTGTATATGCTAGGCTGCACCCAGACACTATCTGATATTTTCCTGCAGCAGGCCTTACAGCCACTGCACCCTACAATGCACTCCATCAAGACACATACCAGCTGCAAACGGTCTGCTAGTTGGTCCATAATGCATGTTCCTGTTGGACATGTGTGCACCCAGACCTGGGATGGCAGCAAACACAACAAGTAGCTCAGTCAGTGACTGGCCCCCAAAAGGAAACACATAAATATCACATAACAGAAATACTCTATGGCACTATGGGGATGCCTAGCCATGCCGTGGTCACTGCACAGTCAGGGTGAGAGTGATCTCCCTGCAGGACATACAGCGGTCACCCTGTCTGTGTAGGTGGTGGCCAGGCACTAATATGTCACAGTCAGTGCCCTATGCGCTGTGCAGATGCAGCCTGGCCAGGCTGCCCTGTCTGAGCTATACCCATGGTACCTTGCTCCTCATTATGCACATTGGCAGGCCAATGCTGGCAACAGTGCTGGCAGTGTGGGCTGTGGAAGGTGTTTGCAGCCTCCACACCCTGTATAGACAGACACACACACACTCCGACACCTATGCAAGCATTGTGCTATAGAGGGGGTTCAGCAGCCCTTCCCACCACACCAGTCCTGGGCACAGTAAAGGCATGGATATGGTACGCGATACTGTTGGCGGTCACTCCACAGGGTGGTAAACACTGTCAGAGACCAGACCTGTAGTACACAATGCAGACATCAGAAATATTGTTATGTTATGATGGGGCTCAATGAGCAAACTGTGCTTAACGTAGGACTTGCTATCTGCCAGTAATCATAGGACACGTTTGATAGGTGTGTAACGCATACCCAGGTGTGGGGTGGCATTGCTAAGGCATGCACATGCTAGTATTGAGAGATGCACACAGGGCCCAATGTCCTGCCTCACCAGGAGGCATTTGCCAATGGGGCCTGGGTGTGTGGGTGTGGGTGTGTCTGCCCCCTGTTGGCTGCTGTTTTATGGCAGAGGTTCCCAACACCAGTCCTGGTGTGCCAGACACTGTTCGGATTTTCATGCTGTCGCTCATTAATATGCATAAGCTACATCTGCATGCCATGGGGGGTTAGCATAGATATGCAGCACAGGCATCTTTATTTGAGGCAGCATTGAACCTGACTGGTGTGTGGTCCTCCAGGACTGCATTTTTGAGACTCTGCTCTAGGTTATGTGCCTGTTTATGGTGTCTGTGCTCGGTGGAGTAAGATATAGGTGTATTAACCAAGCATATGTTCTCAGCAATGAAGGTTTGACAGTAAAATCACGGTTTAGTTGTGGGAAAAATATGTGGACTGTATTGCTAGTAGCCCAGCTGGGCTTTAAACCTGTCTGTGTGCACTGCACCACTGTGTTGCCACAGATAGGCTGCATTCCCTAGGGACTCCATGACTGTACATCCGACAGGGCCTGTCTGTTGCGGTGGACGTGCCAGCCTGCACATGGCTGGGCCACTGTCTGCTGTGGCTAAAAGCCACTGCCCCCTCCACCACCTGTACCTTCCGTCAACATGCTGACATGTCCTTATCGGGGAAAATGCCTATGAGCTGGTTGAGGTGTGGCACTCCAGGACTGCATTTGTGGGACTCGGCTGTGGGTACTGCCCATTGTTTTGGGGGGGGGGGGTGGTGTAGGGTGAAATATATAGGGTGTTTGACCCATGTTCTCTGCAATAAAGGGGTGTCTTTACTATCTCTGTTTAGTGGTGGGTAAAATATGGGGACTGGGTTGGTAGGTGCCCCAGCTGGGATTTGAACCTGTGACCCTCTGGTCCTACAGGTACTGGCTGTGTCTGCTTCATCACACTGTAGCCACAGAGACAGCGCAGTCCCTGGAGATAGAAAATCTGGCAGAGTGAGCCAGAAACCCTGCTCTACACATTTTTACTGTCGGCTCATTCACCTTGTATGGAGACAAAAGTGCACATAAACCCCAAAATTGACCTCGGAAAAAGGGGATAGACCCTAACCAAACTGGCCAATGGTGATATTAATGAGCAACCATAGCAGACACTCCCAGGAGAGCTCAGGGAAAAAAAAAAACGAACTAGGGAATGATTTTTGGACGGGTCTACGCTCCGTAGACCCTTCCAAACATCATTTTTGTTTTTTTTGAGGCTTTCCAGGGAGTGTTTTTTATGGTTGCCCATTAATATCACTGTTTCCCAGCTGAATTAACATTTTCTACATTTTTGTTGTGGTCATTTTCATGTTTTATTTGCAATTTTGTTCTGTGCACATGTATCACACTGCTCACGTTGTTTAGGTTTCCCCAGTTTTGCTGTACATTGCTGACGGAAATGGTTTCTCTTCCCTTTAATATGTCTTTAACAGCAGGTTTTCATTCGCGTTGGGATTCAGCTCAGATAATCAGCGCGTTGGTGTGGGGGGAGCCTTGCTCCGCCCACTCTCCGCCCATTGACCCCTTCTCTCCGCCCACTCTCCACCTTCCGCGCTGTTTTAACGCGCCGCGGGGGTTTACGATCGTTAACTGTGGTTTACGCGCGTAATGTACAGTTAACGATCGTTCGCATGTCAGAACACGTGTTCGGACATGCGAACGATCGTTAACCATACATTACGCGCGTTATTCATGATTACCGCGGTTTAGTAAACATACCTCTTAGTTGAGATGCATTCTGCCCATTAAGTCCCAGCACTTTTAGGTGCACCCAGAACAGATTTACAGCACAGATGGCTAAATATCTAGCCACCCTATATGCCCCATATATAACTTTCCTTCCTCCATCTACAAGGTTGCCCTATAAGGGATTGATTCAGGAGCAATTAGATCCAGGCCATGTTTGTCAAGTGGCAAAAGATAGGGCATCTTCACAGGATACACTCATTGAAAGAGGAAGGCAGATATATGTAGACACAGGGCTGGGTCCGTCCATTCTGCAAGAATGTTTTTCGCATAGGGTCCCACACCAACAACATCTCGCATTCAGCACCAGCAGGCAGGGCAGAATTAGAGGGGCCGGAGAGGTCCTGGCTCACCTCTGAAAGCCGCCAAAGTGAAGAGCGCCTTTTTTCTTCACTTCGGCAGCTATATTACAGTATAGGATGCTGACACAACAAAGTCAAAGGGGACTTCCTGTTTCCTGGCACTCAGTGCCCCAGCGTCCTATACTGTAATACAGCTGTCAAAAGTGAAGAAAAAAAAGACGCTCTTCACTTCAGCAGGTGTCAGAGATGAGCCGGGACCTCTCTAGCTCCCTCTAAAAACATTCAGACAGCCGCAGGGCTCTTCAGGGGGGGGGGGTGTGACTAGAATGGGAATAAGACTGGAAATAGATGATGAGGAGGGGGGCTTGGACTGGAAATTGGCTGAGTAGGGGGAGCTAGAACTAGAAATAGCTGATGGGGAGGGGGGCTTGGAATGGAAATGGGCTGAGTGGGGAGGAGGGGAGCTAGGACTGGAAATGGGCTGATCGGGGGCTAGGATAGGATTGGAAATGGGCTGAATGGGGTGAGCTAGATTGGAAATAACTGATAAGGAGGGGCTTAGAAATGGAAATTGGCTGAGTGGAGGGAGCTAGGACTGGAAATGGGCTGATGGGGTGCTAGGATAGGACTGGAGATGGATGGGAGAGCTAGGACTGGAAATGGGTTGATGGAGGGGCTTGGATTGGAAATGGACTGATGGAGGGGCTAGGATAGGATTGGAAATGGGCTGATGGAGGGGCTAGGATAGAATTTGACAGGGTTGATGGGGTAGCTAGGACTGGAAATGGGCTGATGGGGGGCTAGGACTGGAAATGGGCTGATGCGGGGGAATGGGAGAATGAGACTAGAAGGGAGCGGATGCTGGGAGAGGCTGGAACTAGAAGGGAGCTGATGTTGGGGGAGGACTAGAATGGGATGGGGCTGGGTGAATGAGGATGGAGAGGGGAAAAAATATTTTGTGTGGGAGGGAAGAATAATCTACGATTGACCAGGTATTGGGCGAGTAAGTGGGGATTGCGGATGGAGGGGTAAAATTTGAGTGGATGAAAAAGGAATAAAGAAAGAAATGGAGGAAAAAACAAAAGAAGAAAAATCAGTATGTTAAAGCAGATGTAGAGAGAGAATGGAAAAAAAAGTTAGGAGATAGAAGAAAGGACAAATGGACAGCAGATAATGGAGAGTTAGCAGAAGACACAAAGAAACCAGAAGAAAGTGACTGGAGCAATTGTAACTGAAAAATAAAATGCACAAACAACAAAAGGTAGAAAAATACTTTAATATATTGAATTTATTAACTGGAATATCAGCTCTGGGAAAGGTGTATCATTAATGTCTGTGTTTTGTTTATTAATTTATAGTTTTATTTCTGCAGTGTTGTTGCACATTCCAAGTTTGGCTTTTGGGGTTCTCAGTTTAATTATTGTCTTCCTATTTCTAAATTGTGATCCCTTATTCTTTGTTTGGTGATGGTCTATGTTCTGCATGCGTGGAGTTGAGGAGTAGCCTAATGGTTAGAGCATTGGTTTGGTAACCATGAGACTAGAATTTGGTTCCCAGCGGTGCTCCTTGTGGCCTTGGCAAGTCACTTAACCCTCCATTGACTCAGGAAAAAAAATCCAAGTTATCAATGTCCCTGTTTAATGTACATTACCAAGTTAAGTTTCAATGTAAACTGCTTTGATTGAAATGATAAAGCAGTTTATAAAACCAGTTGTGTAAATGTGTAGCTGAGGTATTCTGTTTATGTAGTTTCTATTTGACAGTGCCGCTTGTTCTCTTTCCCAAGTAGGAGATGTATTGGTATTCTCTGGAATGTATTGGTTTAATATTTGCAGTGTTGCCTTTTGATATGTAGGGTATTGTGCTTTGTGAGTCCTAGTAGTGCTGTTATGATATGGCGGGTTTGCTATGGGTTCTAAATGGGCAGTGTTTGTAGTACTTCCTAATCTGCCTGGCGATTGGCACTGGAATATAGTAATGTAGAAATCTGATAGTCTTTCTTATCCATACACTCATTAAGAAGCATGTTTACTAAAAGTTAGTGCACGTTAGCATTATGCAAATGAGGGCCCGCAATGATCTCTGCACATGGCCCTGCACCCCCCTTGGGCCGCCCCTGCATAGACGCTTCAGTTCTTGTCCCCCAGGAGAACCCCACAGGAATAGGGATAGCTGTAGTGGAAAAAGGGAGCTTTGGAGCATCAGGGATTGAGAGTGGTACGATCACTTTCTCCCAAATATTACACTTCTCAGTCTGCAGAAGTGCTATTAGCTACTGCTTTAACATTTGAGATCCTATGACTATTGTTTTAGATTCTGAGTCTGCTATGAATACTTTTATAGGATATTTACAGTCATAGGGCAGGACAGGATTTAAATGGGGTTGTGGGAAGACAGTACAGCACTTGTCTCTGTTAACATTGCTTCAGGAAATACTAGCAATTAAATGCACTCTAGCAGTTCCAATACAATGCAATGTGTGCCTTCTAGTCAGTGCTGACTCCTGGTGATCCAGCAGCCCTTGGGTTTTCTTGGCAGTGTGACTGGAAGTAGATTTCCAGGCCTTTTTTCTGAGGCAATGAAGGGTTAAGTGACTTGCTGAAGGCCCCAAGGAGTACCACTGGGAATCAAATTCTAGTCTCATAGTTACCAAACGAATGCTCTAACCATTAGGCTACTCCTCCTCCAGTAGTTCCTATAGCTGTGGTTAAATGTAAAGCACATCAAAGGTCAGGAGAACACTGTGAATAGAAGAATCAGGCAGATTCTTTAGCAAAACAGGCAGCGGTGAGGGCTCCACCCAAGTTGTCTCCTCTAGCAATAGCTAGGGTTACCAACTTTTTCACCGAGAAAAACCCGACACCTATGGCTCGCCATGCTCCACCCATTCTCCGCCCCTAGTCCCACCCCTGCCCCGCCCCACCCACAAAAATTACCGAGGATACGTGTAGGCTAACTTCCTTGGTCAGATAATAATTAAACTGGGGAACCCCAAAATCCAAACATGAAATGTACAACACTGGAGAAATAAAACTATAAAGTAAGTTCCTCTTGCACTACACCAAACCTCAAAGATGTTATCAATACACCCTTCCCAGACCACACAGATTCCAGCTAATAAATTCCAACTAAAAAGTATTTTTCTTCCTTCTGTTTGGGGCGCTTTATTTTTCAGTTGCAATTGCTCCAGTCACTTTCTTCGGTTTCTTCGTGTCTTCTGCGAGCTATCCATTTGTGCTTTCTTATCTTTTAGATGTTTTCCATTCTCTCTCTATTTATGATTTAACATATTGATTTTTTAACTTTTTATCTTTCACCAAATTCTTTCCTTATTACTTTATAATCCTTTTAAATTTCACGCTTACTTTATCAAGCAGATATATCTCCCAATACCCAGCCCATCATAGACTTTTCTTCCACACAAAATATTTTTTCCCCTCTCCACTCATTCCCCATCTATTCTAGTCCTCCCCCCAAAAATCAGTTCCCTTATAGTTCTAGACCCACCCAGCATCCACTCCCTTCTAATCCCATTCTCCCATGTCCCACATCAGCCCATTTCCAGTCCTATTCCAGCTCTTCATCAGCCCATTTCCAGTGCTAGCCCTCACATCACAGACCATTTCCAGTCCTAGCCCCCCCCAATCACAGCCCATTTCCAGTCCAAGTCCCCCATCACAGCCTATTTCCAGTCCTAGGCCCCCCCCCCCATCACATCCCATTTGCAGTTGGAGTCCCCCCGCACCATCACAGCCCATTTGCAGTCCTACCCCCCCCCCACCATCACAGTCCATTTGCAGTCCTAGCCCCCCTAATCACAGCCCATTTCCAGTCCAAGTTCCCCCTCCCTCCGCCATAGCCCATTTCCAGTCCAAGTTCCCCCCCCCCCCATAGCCCTTTTCCAGTCCAGGTCCCCCTCACATCAAAACCCATTTCCCGTCCATGTCCCCCACCATAGCACTTTTCCCGTCCAGTTCCCCCTCCCCATCAAAACCCATTTCCAGTCCATGTACCCCCCCCACCATAGCCCTTTTACCGTCCAGGTCCCCCTCCCCATCACAGCCCATTTCTGTCCAGTCCAATGCCCCCCCCATAGCCCTTTTCCAGTCCAGGTCCCCCCCCCCTTCACAACCCATTTCCAGTCCAAGTCCCCCTAATCACAGCCTATTTCCAGTCCAAGTTCCCCCTCCCTCCGCCATAGCCCATTTCCAGTCCAAGTTCCTCCTCCCCCCCCCATAGCCCTCTTCCAGTCCAAGTTCCCCCCCCCCATAGCCCTTTTCCAGTCCAGGTCCTCCTCCCCATCACAACCCTTTTCCAGTCCATGTCCCCCCCCCTAGCCCTTTTCCAGTCCAGGTCCCCCTCCCCATCAAAACCCATTTCCAGTCCATGTCCCCCCCATAGCCCTTTTACAGTCCAGGTCCCCTCCCATCACAGCCCATTTCTTTCCAGTCCAAGTCCCCCCCCCCCCATAGCCCTTTTCCGGTCCAGATCCCCCCCCATCACAACCCATTTCCAGTCAAATTCCCCCCTCCTAGCCCTTTTCCAGTCCAGGCCCCCTCCCCCCATCACAGCCCAGGCAGTCCTTAGCCTCCCCCCCCCCAAAACCGCGGCTGTCTGAGGCTTTAGAGGGAGACGGGGAAGCCCGCGCGAGGCCCCGGCTCCCTCTGAACAGCCGCCAGCTTGAAGAGCCTTTTCCTTCACGCTGGCGGCTGTTCCTGTGAAGCCGCGAATGCTGGGAAAGGTTAAAGGGCATTGCCTTTAACCTTTCCCACCAATCGCGGCTTCACAGGAACAGCCGCCAGCGTGAAGGTAAAGGCTCTTCACGCTGGCGGCTGTTCAGAGGGAGCCGGGGCCTCGCGCGGGCTTCCCCGGCTCCCTCTGAAGCTCTCCGGGTTGGGAGAAAAGCCGTTTTTTTTTGCTCTGGCCGCTCCCTATCTTGCGGCCAGAGCAAAAAGAACGGCTTTTCAAGGGCCGGTTTTGCCTCTGCGCCGGCAGCCGGCCTGGCCATGGAAAAACCGGCCAGTTGGCAACCCTAGCAATAGCAAATGCAATTCTGGTCCTCTATGCAGAGTTATGTTTTGACAATTTACAATCACTCTCTGTATATCTCACCGTGAAAGCTACAGTCCCTTCTATTCAAAATTATTTTCCCAATTCAAAGCCAAGGCTTTCATCAGAGTCATGAGAGTTAAGCACTGGTTTCACAATATATTTTATGAATTGGGAAAATAATTTTGACTAGAAGCCAACTCAAAATAAGGTCGTTGATGTTTAGAAGCATCGGTTCATTTGACAGTGGAAACGAGTCAATGACTGGGGCCAATTCTGAGACCTTTTGGCTACTTTAGTCTCTGACAAAATAACATATAAAAATATAAAGAATTAACACTATAACAATAGCACTATTTAGTTCAGAATTGTATATGTTGTGTTTTCACGGTGAGATATACAGAGAGTGATTGTAAATTGTCCTCTAGCAATAGTACAAGCTGTGACATTACAATGTGGAGGAGAGACAGATGCACAAGATTTACTGATAGGTGTACAAACAGCAGCTACAGGGAAAGAGAAGAGAAAATGGAAAGCAGCAAGATGTGAAATGAATCAGAGAGGTTTGAGGACACACCCAAGTGGAGCAGTGTGCATATCTCCAGTTGCGTTATAGCTGGTATTGCCATCTCTGCATGGAATGTCAGTCTCTCAGGACTCTGCTCAGAAAATTACAGAAGAATTGGTGGTGCCCCGGAATAAAACAAATTGTGATCCAAATATATGTCTTTGTGTAAAATATGCTCACAGGACAATTCTTATGCTATACAAATAACTCCCATAGGAGCTATGTTGCCACATCCTTCGGGACCTTTTCAAAATCTTCACATTGGTTTTACTGACATGCAGATTCTGATACATGGGTACAGGTACTTGCCAGTATGTGTATGTGCCTTTTCTCGGTGTATTGAATCCTTTCCCTGCAGAAGGGAAACGGCAGAATTACTAGTGATGCATTTAGTGGAGGATATTATTCCCAGGTTTGGTTGCCTCCAGAAAATTCAAACAGACAATGGGACATACTTCCATAATAAATTAATTCAGAAACTTACTGAGGGGTTGAGGGTGCAACATTCTTTTGTTTGTGTTTACAGGCCACAAGCAAAGAGACTATGGTCAATGGATAACTAAAGAAAATGCTTCATAAGATTCTACATTCTATAATTTGACTTGGCTAACAGCTTTACCTTTTGCTTTGTTTTCTATCAAGAATTCCCCATTGAAGACATATCATCTGACACCCCACCAGCGACACCTGCTGGACAGCTCTCCATGCAGCATGGGCAGTGATACAAGAAGCTGTAGATCACCTTCCACCTAATACGAGCACTGAGAAACATCTCTCTTTCAGCCCAGGGAACTACATGTATCTAAAATACTATACCCGGTCTTGTTTGACTGAGTCATTCTTTGTCGGCCCTTACAAGGTCACTGTGGTCAATCCGTTAGCTTTGCAGATGGAGGGATCTTCACAGTGGCATCACATTACCAGAGTGCGACCAGCTCCTTACATCGAGACAGCATGAAGTCTCTGTGGACGTTTGTGGGACTCTTTGGGGTAGCATGGGCATTGTTGCATTCTTATACTCCATCATTGCATTCTAACACATGGTATCAGGAAACTAAGCTTTTAAGCAATGCCACAAACTGTATAGTATGCAGAGCTTTGCCCCCTTCTGCTCACTTCGGAGAGTACTTAGTGGCTGAACCTGTACCTGCTAGTGATGCCTTATGTCTTTATACAACTATGCATCTGGGGAGTGAGACTCTCCTGTCTAAGATGGTTCATTATCGCTATATTCTGAATGCACCAATTCAGCATATATACATTATGGGCTATGTTTACTAAACTGCGGTAATGCCATTCGCGTTAGGTTCCGCGGTAGAAGCAGAAATGCCCAAATAAGGACATGGGCGGTACATCGTTACAGATAACATGCGTTACAAGGCGCCACAGGGTAATGAGCTTTACAATGCACCCTATGCTGCTACGACAGAAGGAGCCGTGGTACGTTAACGCGCATTAATCTTAAGAAGGCGCGCTGACCTACAAACAGAGCAGCAGAGCTATAGCACAATGGTTAATACACTGACTGATGGTACAGGGGTCATGAGTTCAATCCCCCTGTGGCTCTAATGAGTAAAGCTGCCTGAGACAATACCCTTTACTTTAAATCAGTGCTGTCTGAGGCATTTTGTTTTGTAATTTAAATCATTGCTGCCAGCAAACACACCCTCACGTGCCGTAACCTAAGGTGCCGCATAAGGCACCCTATAAGGCACTCCATAGGGCACATTACAAAATGCACTGTCGGCCAAGGCACCTATAATGTCCCCTATAGGGCACCCTATGAGGCGCTCCATAGGACTCTGAGGGTGTTTCTGCTGGCAGCACTAATGTACATTAAAAATAGGCAATGCTTCAGACAGCCCTATCAAATAACCCCACTGTAGGCTTGAACCCATGATCTCTGACTCCACAGGCAGGGAAACAACCAGTGGGCTACAGCTGCTAACAAGCCCCTAGATGGCTGCAGGACTGCATGTCACCACACAAACAGTCTACTGTGGTTACCAGGATAGGGTTAACCCACCCATACCCATGATGCACTGCACATGCAAATCAGCAGTCTACAGCTCATCACAAGATGGGGTATGCACTCCCACAGCACCTCGGCCCGGTGGGGGGAACTGACCGTGTGTGTTACTGGCACAGAGTAGCTACACACCGTCACATTATGCGGGTACTGTGTTCACCCTGAGGGTGAGGTGGGGCGCCCAGCACCAGGTCCACAGCACCTTTCATAGCAGACATATGCCATGCTGCAGGTCCCCAGCAGTGCTAGTGTGTGAGATAGGTAGTTCCTGCAGACACACCTCGGATATGTCTGTATTTCTCAGTCATGTTTAACCCTTATTGGCCCATAGGTGGATTATGTACCACCACATTCCCCCCCCCCCCTCTCTGGGGCTGAGAGTGGGAAACAGGGCCTCCCACCAACAGATCCACATTCTACCTCCCTGCAATGGTGGCAGTAGAGGGGGACCATCAACCCCAGTTCTGCTGGGGAACAGACACCCTACAGGACAGTCAACGCAGCTCTGTTCACATCCAGAAAGCAATAGCGGACAGACATTAGGCCCAGAAATGCTCAGCTGCACCCCACCACTATCTGACATTCTCCAGCAGCAAGCCCCTAGCCCCTGCAACCTGCTCCAGCAAGACACCTACTAGCTGCAGACAGTCTGCTAGCTAGTCCATAGTGCATGCTCCTGGAGGAGATGTGTGCATCCAGAACTGGGATATCAGCATACACACCAGGCAGAAAAGTCAGTGATTGGGTCCCAAAAGTGAACCCATACATATCACATAAAAAAAATACTACATAGCAATATGGGGGAACCTAGCCATGCCGTGGTCACTGCTCAGTCAGGGTGAGAGTGACCTCCCAGCAGGACATGCTGTGGCCACCTGTCTGTGCAGGTGGTGGCCTGGCACTACAATGTCCCAGCCATTGCCCTATGCATTGTCCAGATGCATCCTGGCCAGGCCACCCTGTCTGGGCTATACCCATGGTACCTTGCTCCTCATTATGCACATTGGCAGGCCAATACTGGCAACAGTGCTGGCAGTGTGGGCGGTGGAGGATGTTGGCAGCCACCACACACTGGATAGACAGACACACACTCTCACACCTATGCCAGCATTGTACCACTATAGAGGTGTTTGGCAGCCCTGGCCACCGCACCAGTCCTGGGCACAGTGCAGGCATGGCTATGGTACGCAATGCTGCTGGGGTCACTCCCCAGGGTGGTAAACACTGTCAGACACCAGACCTGAAGCACATTCCACAGACATCAGAAAGGTTGCTATGGTGCAGCTCAATCAGAAAATTGTACTTAACTTCGGAATTGCTATCTGCCAGTAATCAGAGCAACCTTTTGATAGCTGTGTACCGTATTCCCAGGTTTAGGGTGACATTGCTAAGGTATGCAAGTGCTAGTATTGGGAGATGCACAATGGGCCCAATGTCCTGCCGCTCCAGGAGGCATTGGATAATGGAGCCTGTGGGTGAGGGTGTGTCTGCCCCTGTTGGCTGCTGCTTTAGGGCAGAGGTTTCCAACTCCAGTCCTGGTATGCCAATCACTGTTCGGGTTTTCATGCTGTCCCTCATGAATATGCATGAGATACATCTGCATACCATGGGGGCGGCGCATAGAAATACAGCACAGGCATCTTTATTAGAGACAGCATGGAACCTGAATGGTGTTTGGCCCTCCAGGACTGCATTTGGGAGACTCTGCTCTAGGTAATACGCATGTTTATGGTGTCTGTGCTCTGTAGGGTAAAATGTAGGTGTTTTGGGCATGTTTATGTCATCTGCAATAAAGGTTCTGTCTGTATTAGCACGTTTTAGTAGTGGGTAAAATATGGAGACTGGGTTGGCAGGAAGCACAGTTGGGACTTGAAACTGTGACTTTCTGCTTCTGAACACATTGGTTGTGTGCACTGCACCACTGTACTGCCACAGAGGCAGTGCATTCCCTGGTGATACCATGAATGTTCATCCGGCAAGGCCTGTCTGTTGCACTGCATGGCACCCACCTACACAGGGCTAGGCCATGGTCTGCTATGGGCAGCTGCCACTGCCCCCCTCCACCACCAGTACCCCTCTGCCACCATGCTGACATGCCCTTCTGCTGGTGGTGCGCAGTCTCAGGCCATACAGTGTGCGGGTAGGCGGCTGCCTATGGTGCATGTTCTGGGGTAGGGGTGCCTGCATAGCTGTCCACACTTCCTCCCAGCACTGCCTGCCACTGTTCTGTGCCCTTGGGGGTACCTGCTGGGTACTATCCCCTGTGACACTGTGGGAAACACAGTCGTGCCCATGTTGGGCCTTCATCAGTTGCTGTCTGGCTGCTCTGCTGTTTCAGCATTCGTATGGGCCACCTAGGCATCACCCTAGTCCGCACTGTGGCCCAGCTGCACCACAGCATGTGCCACCTGCGGCCCTCTGTATCCCCTTTTCCAGCATCTGTCCAGTTGCCCATTCCGACATGCCCACCCTGCTGTTGTGGAACATGTGCATGCCATAGGAAACCTGTCCAATAACAAGGGAAAGCCCTGATCAACCCTATTTCACTGTGGGATCATTCACCTTGTCGGGGGACAGAGCATAGACCCTTCCACGATTAATATCTTTTTTTTTGGAGCTTTCTCGGTAGTGTTTTTTGCTGTTTCCCAATATTATCACTATTGGCCAGCTTGGTTATGTTTTTTTTTCCAGTTTGTTGAGGTCATTTTCAATGTTTATGTGCCCTTTTGTTCCGTGCACATGTATCACACTTATCACATTTTGTTGGTTTCCCTGCCTATGCTGTACATTGCTGACACTTAAATGGTTTCTCTCCCCTGAAATGTGCATCTAACGGCAGGTTTTCATTCGCGGTAGGATTCAGCCCTTCAGTTCAGCGCATTAGTGTGAAAGGAGCCTCTCCCCGCCCATTGACCCCTTCTCTCCGCCCTCTCTCCACCTTCTGCGGGGTTTACCGCAGCCGCGGAAGTTAACGATCGTTAACGTTACGTAACGCGTGTTATGTGACGTTAATGATCGTTAATGTTACGTAACGCGCGTTATGTAACGTTACCGCAGTTTAGTAAACATACCCTTATTTGTAATAATTTATTTAGACAGGTTTGTATCCCACCTTATCCTTCAATCAAAGTGGTCACAATACAAATGGAAGGTTACAAATAACAGAGTAGATATGACATTAACAAACAAACTAAAAGAATTAATGTAATAAAATGGACCTATTGGTAAAAACTATTGATTATATATCAAATCATAAGTTTCAGCAAATAGCAGGGTCTTCAAGGCCTTGTGAAAATCTTTAATATCAGTCATAATTCTAAGGTCCATCGGGAGAGAGTTCCAAAGTTTGAAAGCCAGTAAGGAAGGAGCTCTTTTTTGAAGTTGCTTGTTTAGTCCTACAGTATCCAGCAGGGGTACCAATTATGTTGTCATTATTGGCGCTGCTTCTTCTTGGTCTATTGATAACATAATATTTTGTAATGCATCTGCTGATAGATGATACTGCCCCCTCCACCACCAGTATCCCTCAGCCACCATGCTGACATGCCCTTCTGCTGGTGGAGCTGGTGGTGCGCAGTCTCAGGCCATCCAGTGTGCAGGTAGGCGGCTGCCTATGGTGCGGGTTCTGGGGTAGGGGTGCCTGCATAGACGTCCACGCTCCCCACCCCCCGCCTGCCAATGTTCCGTGCCCTTGGGGGTAGCTGTTGGGTACTATCCCCTGTGACACTTTGGGAAACCCACTCATGCCCATGTTGGACCTTCAGCAGTTGCTGTCTGGCTGCTCTGCTGTTTCAGCATTCGTATGGGCCACCTAGGCATCACCCTAGTCCGCACTGTGGCCCAGCTGCACCACAGCATGTGCCACCTGCGGCCCTCTGTATCCCCTTCTCCGGCATCTGTCCAGTTGCCATTCCAACATGCCCGCCCTGATGTTGCAGGACATGTGCACCTGTCCGATGGTGGGGAAAACCCTGAGCAGCGCTATGTCACTGTGGGCTCATTCACCTTGTATGTGGTCGGCGTATAGACCCTTCCACGATTTATATCTGTTCTACGGGGCTTACTCGGGGGGGGGGGGGAGAGGTTGATGTTTCTCATTGATACCACTATTGCCCAGCTTGGTTATTGTTTTTTTCCAGTTTGTTGGGGTCATTTTCAGTGTTTCTATGCCCCTTTGTTCTGTGCACATGTATCACACTTATCACTGTTTTTTTGTTTCCCTGCCTGGGCTGTACATTGCTGACACTTAAATGGTTTCTCTCCCCAGTAATGTGCCTTTAACGGTAGGTTTTCATTCGCGTTCGAATTCAGCCCTGAAATTCAGTGCGTTAGTGTGAGGGGAGCCTCTCCCCGCCCACTCTCTGCACATTGACCCCTTCTCTCCGCCCTCTCTCCACCTTCTGCGGTGTTTTACCGCGCCGCAGAGCATTACGCTCGTTAGCGAATCATAATGCGCGTTGTATAATGTTAACGCTTGTTAGTACGTCATAACACATGTTATGACATGCTAACGAGCGTTAACATTATACAACGCGCGTTATTCACGATTACCGCAGTTTAGTAAACATACCCCTAAGTATAATAAGAATGTTAAATTATACTACTGCAGGTTTTGAAATCTGAAGAACTTCACCTGGTTGCCTTCATGTCCTATCAGAATCGCTTGTTGTTGTTGTTGTTAAGTGCCGTCGAGTCGGAGTCGACTCATGGCGACCCTCTGGATAGCTATCCTAAATTGTGTTCGGTCTTCAGTCAGGCGGCTTATTGTTGACAGACTGGTACCCGTAGCTGCTGTTATTGTATCGATCCATCTCAGTGCTGGCCTTCCTCTTTTGCGTTGACCTTATATCTTGCCAAGCATGATGTCTTTCTCTAATGATCTCTCTCTCCGCATGATGTGTCCAAAGTATGAAAGTCGAAGTCTTGTCATCCGAGCTTCTAAAGAAAGCTTAGGTTTGATCTCCTCTAGTACAGACTGGTTTGTTCTTCCTGCAGTCAATGGTATACACAGTATTTGCCGCCAGCAGGAGTGGCCTAGTGGTTAGGACAAGGTACTTCTAGGCCGGAGGGCCAGGGGTTCAAGTCCCACCTGGGGACAGCAATCTCAGGCCAGAGAGACTGGGATTTCTAGTCCTATAGGTACTCCTTGTGGTCTTGGGCAAGCCACTTAACCCTCCATTGCCCATGTTCCCTGTAAGTATTAGCGTATGTGTATCATATCCCCTCGTGTTAAATGTATCTCCCAATTGACCGCTTTGACCCGGTGAAAAGCAGGATATAAATACAGCTAAATAAATAAATAAATAATTCAAAGGCATCAATTTTCTTCCTGTCTATCTTTTTCACTGTCCAGCTTTCACATCCATATGATGTTATTGAAAATACCATGGCTTGAACAAGTCGAATCTTTGTATGGAGAGAGACATCTCTGCTCTTGAGAATCTTATCTAGGTCTTTCATAGCCATTCTGCCAAGAGCAATGCGTCGTCTGATTTCTTGACTGCTTGTTGCTTCTTTATTGATAGTTGATCCAAGTAGGTTAAAGTTATTCACGATTTCAGAATTGCTTAGCTCTAGATTATGTGCTGGCTTCTACAGGTGGGGGTGGGGGTGTATTATTTGGCCCCTCGTCTTGCACCTATATTCCTGCTGACCCATCACATGATAACATTACAGAAGTCATTAAACACAGGAATTTGCTGAGGAAATGAGATAGGAAGGAGATCAGTTGGACTGGTTTGCTTGGGCCTTTAGCTGGTTTTCCAGTCTAGGCTAAGGCATCGGGAACTTTTTTCTCATTGTTGTAATCCTTGTCCTCTTTTTCTGCATTATTGTTCCCCTCATGCTATGCTGTACCTCTTCTGTGCCCTCAGCGTAAGTCCACTATGTTCCATGTTCACTATTCTTGTAAGCCACGGTGCAATCAGGCATTGTCCATTTGTGATAGTGTTGAACCCGGAGTCTCCCATGAGCCTTTCTGAATCAGGCGGGTGAATGTGCTCCCACACTCTACTGCTGAAGAGGGAGGAGTGTGAGAGCCAGTGGGAAAGGGTTAAATACAAAAGATCCAAAATGCTGCATTTCACTATAGTGCTATGTGAGTTGCTAAAGGTATTAGGTGACATCAGATGGAAGAAATGTGAGAAAAAACACTTATCTACAGGGCACAGAAAGAGGGTATCACAAGAGGTAAATATGCCAGCTTAGCATGGGGCCTAGTGTAAAATTGTCAGAAGTCACAGAAAGCTAACAAGATATATTTCCTATGTTTGTTGAAAAGGAGGGGGGGGGGGGGGAAAACAAACCAGGTAAAGAACTGAACTATCCATTGGGCTTTTGTGGCAAAATATGGAAGTAGATTGCCAGGCCTTTCTTACACGTAGTTTAATTTAGTGTTGTTGCCATTGTCATAGAAATGTGATTCTCCACCACCAACTCCATTCCATTCTGCTGCTGACCAGATGGGTGGTTTGTCTTGGTCTGGACCTCATTTGAGACCTGTCCATCTTGGGAGACCATGCCAGTAGATAAGCTACCAATAGCTTAGCCTTCAGCATCACTGATGCACACAAGCCCTCACAGCATGACAATCTGCAAACCAAGTGAGAGAAGAGATGTCTCTCTCCATACAAAGATTTGACTTGTTCAAGCCATGGTATTTTCAATAACGTCGTATGGATATGAAAGTTGGAAAGTGAAAAAGATAGACATAAAGAAAATTGATGCCTTTGAATTATGGTGCTGGCAACGAATACTATGTACACCATGGACTGCCCAAAGAACAAACCAGTCAGTACTAGAGGAGGCCAAACCTAAGCTTTCTTTAGAAGTTCAGATGACAAGACTTCGACTTTCATACTTTGGACATATCATGTGAAGAGAGAGATCGTTAGAGAAAGACATCATGCTTGGCAAGGTAGCAGGTCAATGCAAAAGAGGAAGGCCAACAATGAGATGGATCGATACAATAACAGCAGCTATGGATGCCAGTCTGTCAACAATGAGCCGCCTGACTGAAGACCAAACATAGTTTAGGAAAACTATCCAGAAGGTCGCCATGAGTCGATACCAACTCGATGGCACTTAAAACAACAAATAAATGAATAAGTGGGAAAAAGTTCAGATAACAAGAAATAAATCTGACAAAGGCCCAGGCCAATGGTTGCAAACATGGGTATACAAAAGGTCAACAGGAATGGAGTGCAGACATGACTGGACAAAGGAAGGAATGGAAGAGAAAATCCAGATACCTGGAGTAAAAACAACGGGACTAGTTTGAAAAGAAAACTATATAATGTGAGAACTTTTAAGGGAGGGATTTTGCATCCTACTTCACGAAGGTGAGATGGGCTGCAAGTCCCCACTGTATGTCCGTTAATGAGTGACTGTGTATGATTCTAATTCTCTGTGCTGTGTGCATTTCTGTGATGTCTGTGTGAATAGGATTTTGCTAGTTTGCCACTAGTGTATTTAGGACCATATATCCTTCTCTAGGACCTGTCAATGGACAGGAAATTTCTTAATTAGTTTATAGCTTCCACAAATAAAGCAGAAAGAAAAGTGTTCTTACTTGCAAGGAGATGGTAAGGGAAACACTCCAAATTACTTTGTATTTAGTTACTTTTGTTATGCTCTCTGTGACATAAGAAAGAGATAAATAAAGGATCTTTTTACAAGGAAAATCTGTGAGAATATTGTTTCAGGTACGAGTATAATCTGTACAATGTGTGGTCTGTTAGGAGGTGCGGTAAGCCCTCCTGTGTGTCAGTTTGTTCCCCTCTTGCACAGGGAAGGTGGTCTGGTGATTCCGTCTGGCCAACGGAGTGAACCCCCCTTGGTCCATACAGGACTCTTGAAATAGTTGATATGGAAGGGCAGACTAGATAGGCCATGTGGTCTTTTACTGCCACCATGTTTCTATGACTGAGCAAGGGGGGAGGAGGGATAGTAGAGCTGAGATAGGGCTGTTGAGACGGTGCAGAATAAGGGGATGGGGTAGTTTTAATTATTCTCTTAGTGGGAGGGAAAAGGATGAAAAGTATCTTTTGTAGACTCCATCCCGAGGTAGTTCTTGGGAAGGAGAATTGTAGTTGTGCAGTTGCTCTGTTGCTCTTAATAAAGAATAAATTTAAAAACCAAAAAAAAAAAAAGAAAAGCTTTTCATTACATAGTGTTGCTCTGCTAACTGTTGGTCACTGAAACTGCAGAGCTTTAGGTAGTCCACAAATAGTAAATGGAATGTTACCTTTGGGTTGTTAACTTCTTTAGGATTCAGGCTAAATCCGTATACCAAAGATATGATGAGAATACTCATTGGATTATGTACCATACAAAAGGTTCCAAAGGTTCCAAAGGTTAAAGACTTACAGCAAGCTTGGGTGTTATTTAAAAATACTATCCTCGAAGCCCAGACCAGCTGTATTCCACGCATTAAGAAAAGTGGAAGAAAGTCCAAAAAACTGCCGGCATGGTTTAAAGGTGAGGTCAGAGAGGCTGTTGCTGCCAAAAGAGCAACCTTCAGGAAATGGAAAAAAGAGCCAAATGATGAAAACTGGAAACAGCACAAGCACTGGCAAGTTAAATGCAAAGCATTGATAAGGCAGGCAAAGCGGGAATTTGAGAAGAAACTTGCTACAGAAGCAAAAACACGAAATAAAGACTTTTTCAAGTACATTCGTAGCAAAAGGCCTGTGAGAGAGTCAATTGGACCATTAGATGATAGAGGGGTAAAAGGGGCAGTAAGAGGAGACAAGGCTATAGCAGAGAGACTAAATGAATTCTTTGCTTCGGTCTTTACTGAGGAAGATGTAGGGATGTTACCCAAGACTGAAGTGGTATTTAAAGGTGATACTGCAGAGGAATTGAGAGAAATATCGCTACACCGGGAAGATATATTACAACTATTTGATAAACTGAATAGTAGCAAATCACCTGGACCGGATGGTATACATCCCAGAGTGTTGAAAGAACTGAAATATGAGATTGCAGACCTGCTATTGGTAATCTGTGAACTTTCATTAAAATCATCTGTAATACCTGAAGATTGGAGGGTCGCCAACGTAACACCAATTTTTAAAAAGGGTTCCAGGGGTGACCCGGGAAATTACAGGCCGGTGAGCCTGACGTCAGTACCAGGGAAAATGGTAGAAACCATCATAAAGAACAAAATTACACAGCATGTAGATAGTCATGGCCTAATGGGAGACAGCCAACATGGCTTTAGACAAGGAAGATCTTGTCTTACTAATCTGATCTGTTTTTTTGAAGGTGTGCATAAACAGGTAGACAAAGGTGAGTCGGTTGATATAGTGTATCTGAACTTTCAGAAAGCTTTTGACAAGGTCCCCCATCAGAGACTTTTGGCAAAGCTAAAAAGTCATGGGGTAGGAGGCAGTGTACTATTGTGGATCGGGAACTGGTTAAAAGATAGAAAGCAGAGGGTAGGGCTAAATGGCCAATATTCCCAATGGAAAAAGGTGAATAGTGGAGTACCCCAGGGATCTGTACTGGGTTCGCTACTTTTTGACATATTCATAAATGACCTGGAAAAGGGAATAACTAGTGAGGTTATCAAATTTGCAGATGACACAAAACTGTTTAAAGTTGTTAAAACCCAAGAGGATTGTGGAAAACTGCAGGAGGATCTGGATAAATTGGAAGACTGGGCATCCAAATGGCAGATGAAATTTAATATGGACAAGTGCAAATTTATGCACCTAGGAAAGAACAACCCACACTATAGTTACACGATGCAAGGCTCCACATTAGAAACCACCACCCAGGAAAAAGATTTAGGAGTCATCGTGGATAACATGTTAAAACCCTCCACCCAGTGTGCAGCGGCGGCCAAGAAAGCAAATAGAATGCTAGGTATCATAAGGAAAGGGATGGAGAATAAAACAAAGGATATTATAATGCCTCTGTATCGCTGCATGGTACGACCGCACCTTGAATATTGTGTGCAATTCTGGTCACCGTATCTTAAAAAGGACATAGAGTTATTAGAAAAAGTACAGAGAAGAGCCACCAAATTGGTGAAGGGGATGGAAGGCTACTCCTATGAAGAGAGGCTAAAAAGGTTAGGGCTCTTTAACCTGGAAAAGAGACGGCTGAGGGGAGATATGATAGAGGTCTATAAATTAATGAATGGAGTGGAACGGATAAACGTGGATCAATTGTTTACGCTATCAGAATATAGAAGGACTAGGGGACATGTAATGAAGCTACGGGGTAAACTATTTAAGACAAATAAGAGAAAATATTTCTTCACTCAACGTGTAATCAAACTCTGGAATCTGTTACCGGAGGATGTAGTAAGGGCTGTTAGTATAGCTGGGTTTTAAAAAAGGTTTGGACAAGTTCCTGGAGGAAAGGTCCATAAACCACTATTAAAAAGGGACCCGGGATATCAATGCTTGACCTAGTACAAGCACTGCAGAACCTGTGTCTTTTGGGGAAACTGCTAGGTACGTATGACCTAGATTGGCCACTGTTGGAAACAGGATACTGGGCTTGATGGACCTCAGTCTGACCCAGTATGGCATTTCTTATGTTCTTATGTTCTTAAAACAGAAGCGGTAATAGAGAATCTCCCTGAAATATTCCTCACTGCATCTTAATTTTAGGAATGATGTACTGACCATATTCATAGTTCAAAATGTGTGTGGTTTGCCATAGTATCATGGTGAACATAACGTACTCTTATCAAGGAAGACTCTTACCATCCAATCTCAAGCATTCCCCTATTAGCCAAGATCCTAGAAAAGGTTACATTGAGACAACTTCAACAACACATTGATTCCGAAGCACCACTAGACCCAAACCAGCATGGGTTCGGAGAAGCACATGGAGTTGGAACTCTTCTAACTTCTTTAATGAACACGCTCATTAATACAATAGATGATATTAGAAATGGAGTTGCAATGGTCTTCCTACACATAGCGGCAGCTTTTGACTCCGTTGACCATGATCAACTGCTAGCCCGGCTCCATGAAAAAGGGATACAAGGAACTGCTTGGAACTGGTGCAAATCATACTTGGACGATCGCTGGCAACAGGTTCGGATCGGTAACATTACATCCCAGCCTTTTCGACAAAAACAAGGAGTACCACAGGGTTCCTCCCTCTCGGCATTGCTATTCAATATCTACATGCAGCCAATCTGCAACATCTCCCGTTCATTCGGAATTTCATGCCTTATCTATGCTGCTGATGTTCTTCTATTCACCCCAATTAATGTGATGAAACCTGACTACATACCTTTAATCACCTGCTTCAATGCAATCTCAGATTGGCTGCTCACACAAAATCTCCGAATCAATTTTAAAAAAACAGAAGTCTTGATTGTTACAAGGAATAAAGACTTCTCTCCTCCAACAACGTTAAGAACAAGAGATGCCGATTTACCATTCAAAACCACGATACGTTATGTGACGCTCGCGCCCCTACCAGGCGGCTGCCTAGTAGGGACGGCTTGCCATCTGTTACCCTTCTAGGGGTTTGTAGTTGTGTTCATTAAGAAGAGCCAAGTGGTTATTTAAAGCGCACAGGAAATATTTATTGCGTGTCCAAGTTGGCAAGTGATGAACATAAAAATTCTTTAAGCAAACTTTCTCCAGACAAAAGAAACACAGGATACTTCTCCAAAATCAAAGAATGTCCAAACATTGTAACCTGGAACAAAACTCACAGCAGTTTCTGTTCTTCACTGCAATTGCTTGACATTATAAAACAAAAGCATTTGTAAAACTCTTCACAGTGAATGGGCCTTTAGCTTCCAGCCTGCTGCTGCCACGCCCATATACAAACAGACCTAGCTGTTTGGGCCTTCACTGAGGTTCTGCAGTTATGGCTTCCTGGTAGAGATTCCTAACCCCTTCTCTTCAGGTTTACTCTTCTCTTCCAGCTTCTGAAAAACTGCCTTTAAACTGCCACAGCTTCTTTTATACTTCACTGTTTCTGGCACATATTACTACTGTATCTTAGTACATAACTCACACTCCATCTCAGAGACCTCGGACTCAATTACAGTTTCCTCAGGGCCTACCTCCATGCTCTCAATCGAGCTACAGCCGGGTGCTTGCTGAAGGTGCTCTGGTATCCTTTCCTTAAGAGTCCTTGCAAGGTTAAACAGTCTCTCCCTCTGGCTGGCCTTGCTTTCTCCAAGCAGCTCTCTTGGGGGTCTCTCCTGTTTAATGTCCCTCTTGAGATACTTCCTGCTGTGCTGAGGCTTAAGAGGTATGAAAGTCTCCTCTGAGTCAGAGCAAGAATTATCTGGCTGACAGTGCTGGTTCCCTGCGTACCTTTTTCTGCTGCCCTTATAATGGTTCCTCCATTTGCTGCTCTGCTTGGCTGCAAAGGTTCCTCTCAGCTTGGCTCCAGATCTTTCCTGTCTGTGCCTCCTGGGAATAGGACTTGAACCTGGGCTAGGCCTTGAACTGCAGCTGCCACTGGTGCTTGCTCCTGCACTCCTCCTGGACCCTCTGCTCACAGCTCCTTCCAAACTCAAGCTGTGCCTCTGCCTCCTTGGAATCTCACTTCTTGTGTTTGCTTTCCCTCTGTTAAGTGTGGAGCAGGGCAACTCCCTTCCTAGCTCCTCCCACCTGGACCTCCTACTCCTATGCAGGGTTGTCCTGTGGTCTGTGATTGGTTTAGCCTTAGCTCTGCCCCCTAGGTTCCTTTCAGTGCTTCTAGTCTGAAGCATGGGTTTTTGTGCACCCATCCCCCGCAATGAAAAAAAATCCTTCTTTTTTTCAGTTTTCCCTAGCTGGGCTGCACTCACCTCATCACAGTTACCTAGGTGTCATACTTGACCAGCGGCTGGAATTCAAAGAACACATAAAAAGTACAGTAAAATCCATCTTTCACAAGATCAGGACTCTACGACTTCTCAGACCCATGCTTGAACCAAATGATTTCCGCACAACTTTCCAAACATTAGTCACCCCGCACTTTGACTACGCCAACATTGTACTGCATGGCCTTCCCAAGAGCGCGCTGAACCCACTACAGTTGGCCATGAATACAGCAGCCAGGGTTTTATATGGGGCTTCAAGGAGTCAACATATTACTCCCATCCTGTTTGAATTTCATTGGCTCCCAATAACATGTAGGATCTTATACAAAACACTTCTTTTGACCTTCAAAGCGTTCCATCAAATCTCCCCATCCTCACTTTCTGACCTCCTTCACCACTCTCAAAACACCAGATCTAGAAGATCTGTAACAGAAAACACACTAATGGTCCCAAAAGACCTAGCAAAACTCACGCAGACGACTACCATGAGAGCATTCTCATCCTTTGCCCCCAGATGCTGGAACATGCTGCCACCTAACATCAGATCACAAAAAGACCTCTCCCAATTCAGAAAATCTCTAAAAACACACCTCTTCCTTCAACACTTCTCCCAAAGCATTAGCTCCCCACCTCCTCACCTTCCAACCCAAACCAGCGACTATGGTTAGTCAAGTAAGTTCTCTAAACTGCATTGCTCGCCCCAGATTAAAATCTCATGCATCCTTAACCTATGAAGCTCAAAACTTATGCTAATTTGCTATAAATGGCTGTGAATATTTGTTATTTATCTTATCTTTAACCCCATTTATCCCTGTTTCACTCCCTGTTATCTGTAAATTTGACATATGTTTTATGCTTAAGTACAAAGTTGTTAAAATGTAAACCGCGCTGATGATGAATAGCGCGGTATATAAAAACTGTTAAATAAATAAATAAAATAAATAAATAAATCAAACCAGAACTTATTTTGTACATTTCAAGGCAATTTATTATCCTAGAGCAGCGATGGCGAACCTATGGCACGCGTGCCAGCTGTGGCACGCGAAGGCCTTGCAGCTGGCACGCGGGAAGGTCCGCAGAAAAATAAAAATCTGGCTCTGACTGCTGCCGCGGACGCGGCAAGGGCAGAATGCAGCGTCCCGCGGGGCCCCCTCCGCCCGCTAAGCCCCTCTGCAAGAGCTTTCAGATTCGCGAGGGAAAGCATCTCCCTCGCGTCTCTGTTAAGCACGCAGGGGCTAATGGGAAATTTCCCATCAGTCCCTCGCGTCTAAAGGGGCTGATGGGAAATTTCCCATTAGCCCCTGCGGGCTTAACAGACGCGAGGGAGATGCTTTCCCTCGCGAATCTGAAAGCCCTTGCAGAGGGGCTTAGCGGGCGGAGGGGGCCCCGCGGGACATTGCAATCTGCCGCGGCAGCAGCCAGAGCCTGCTTTTTTTTAAAAAAAATTTGCCAGGGGGGGTTAGGACTGCTAATGGGCAGGGAGGGAGGTTTAGGACTGCTAATGGGCAGGGAGGGGGGGGTTAGGACTGCTAATGGGCAGGGAGGAGGAGGGGAGGGGTTAGGACTGCTAATGGGCAGGGAGGGGGGGGTTAGGACTGCTAATGGGCGGGGAGGGAGGGGGGTTAGGACTGCTAATGGGCGGGGAGGGAGGGGGGGGTTAGGATTGCTAATGGGCAGGGAGGGGGGGGGTGAGGACTGCTAATGGGCAGGAGGGGGGGCGGGCGGGCGGGGTAGGACTGCTAATGGGCGGGCGGGCGGGGGGGGGTAGGACTGCTAATGGGCTGGGGGGGTAGGACTGCTAATGGGCTGTGGGCTGATGGGGCTGTCTGGAAATGGGGTGATGGGGGTTAGGACTGGTAATGGGTTATAGGGGGGGCTTAAACTGAAAATGGGGTGATGGGGGTTTAGGACTGGAAGTGGGTTGATGGGGGGGGGCTAGGACTGGTATTGGGTTGGGGGGTTGCTAGGACTGGAAATGGGCTGATGGGGGGCTAGGACTGGAAATGGGCTGATGCAGGGACTAGAAGGGAATGGATGCTGGGTGAGGCTGGAACTAGAAGGGAGCTGATGTTGGGGGAGGATTAGAATGGGATGGGGCTGGGAGAGTAAAATGGAGAGGGGAAAAATATTTTGTGTGGGAGGGATAAAAAATCTACAATTGGCCGGGTATTGGGAGAGTAAGTGGGGATTGAGGATGGAGGGGTAAAATTTGAGTGGATGAAATAGGAATGAGGAAAGAGCAAAAGGAGAAAGATTAGTATGTTAAAGCGGATGTAGAGAGAGAGAATGGAAAGAAAACTAGAAGAGAGAAGAAAGGACAAATGGACAGCAGATGATGGAGAGTTAGCAGAAAACGTGAAGAAACCAGAAGAAAGTGGCTGGAGCAATTGCAACTGTGTAACTGAGCTGAGGTATTCTGTTTATGTAATTCCTTTTTGACATTGCCACTTGTTCTCTTTCCCCAGTAGGTCATGTATTGTTATTGTCTGAAATGTATTGGTTTAATATTTGCAGTGTTGCCTTTTGATAGGTATGGTGTGGTGCTTTGTGAGTCCTGGTAGTGCTGTTAGGATACGGTGGGTTTGCTATTGGTTCTAAATGGGCAGTGTTTGTAGTAGTTCCTAATGTGCCTGGCGGTTGGCACTGGATTATAGTAATGTAGAAATCTTTTAGTCTGTCTTTATCCATACACTCATTAAGAGACATGTTTACTAAAAGTTAGTGTATGTTAGCATTATGCAAATATTTATGCAAATTGATGTGCTGGCACTTTGAGGAAATTCTTTGGTTTTGTGCGGCAGTTTGGGCACTCGGGCTCAAAAAGGTTAGCCATCACTGTCCTAGAGTGTGGGACGCTGTCAAAAGTAAAGAACTAGAAAATCTTCAACCACTTATGACCAACACCTCCCTCAACTTAGACGACCTTATATCAAAATGGGATGAGAACCTCAGAGCCGCCTCATATCCATTGCACAATGATAAGAAAATAAGAAAACGAGAACACGCGCCATGGTTCTCTATGGACCTTCGTACATCTCTCCACCACCTACGCAAACTTGAGAGACAGTGGCGAAGAACCCACTCCCCAGAGGCCCTTGCAGCATATAATTCACACTTAACTACCCACCGTGGGAAGATAACACAGAGTAGGAAACTCTACCACACAAACTTATTGAAACGCTCCATCAATAAACCACATGCACTGTTCAGGTTAGTAAAATCCATAACAGGAGAGCCGGTTTCAGCCCAACCTGCAATGCCTCAGCCACAGGACTACGCAAACTACCTGCAATCAAAAATGATTAAGACCAGCACAAACATAAATATCAGCAACTCCTCTGTATCACCTAAGGCATCCCAAATAACACCATTATGCAATTTCAATACGGTATCAACTAGTGAGATTGAGAACATTATTGCTTCTATCAATCCTAGCACGGCACCTAACGACCCATGCCCAGCCAGCTGGATCAAAGATCTGCGACATGATCTAAGCCAAATCTTGTGCAAGATACTGAACCAGTCCTTTCTAACAGGCTCATTCCCCCAGAGTCTGAAACACACCTCTATCAAGCCCCTACTGAAAAACAGTAAACTTGACCCATCCAAAGTTGAATCATTTAGACCAATCTCGAGCATCCCCCAGCTCGCAAAAATCATCGAGAAAGCTGCTCAACAACAGATCCAGCATCATATCGACATGGAAGCACCACTAGACCAATCCCAACATGGCTTCAGGGAAGCACATGGAGTCGACACAATCGTTACAACACTATTTAATGATCTGGTCACTGGAATAAACAGCATCCAACAAGGATTTGTCCTCATCTTCCTAGACATCTCCGCCGCCTTTGACTCTGTGAATCATGATATACTTCTGCAACGCCTGATAGAAAAGGGGATTCGAAGCACAGCACTAGAATGGTGTAAATCCTACCTTTCCAACAGGTGGCAACAAGTCAAAACAGGCCATGAATCCTCTGAACCATTCCTACAGTCCCAAGGTGTACCTCAAGGATCTTCCTTATCGGCACTGATGTTCAATATATATATGCAGCCGATATGTGAATTGATCCGATCTTTCAACGTACAATGCCTGGCATACGCAGATGACATCCTCCTATACATGCCGTTCAAAATTGACCAACCAGTGTTCTCCCCAATAATCAATTGTTTCGGAGCAGTAGCTGAATGGCTGCTGACACAAAACCTACGAATCAATCACAGCAAAACTGACGTTCTTTTTGTTACAAGGAATCAAAAGTTCATACCTCCTCCATCGCTACTGGTCAACAACATAGAATTAAAGTCCAAACCCACAATCCGATATCTCGGCATCACACTGGACCAGCACCTGGATATGACAACGCATGTGAAGAATGTGACAAAGACTATATATCATAAGATCAGAATACTACGCCACCTCCGCCCCCTACTTGATTATACTGACTACCGATCAACCTTCCAGGCATTAGTCCTCCCACACCTAGATTTTGCGAACATCATCCTCCATGGGATCTCTCAATCAACTTTAAATCCGCTTCGCCTGGCTATGAATGCAGCTGCAAGAGTCCTCTCTGGGTCACCAAGATCTGCACACATAATGCCTATCATGAAAGATCTGCACTGGCTACCTCTACAAGCCAGACTCCACTATAAGTCACTAGTCCTTACTTTCAAAGCCTTGAATAACTACCCACCTACACCAATGAGCAAGCTAATTCACAGCACCCTCGAAAATAGAAACAGGAGGCCTACTGCTATGAACACCTTAATAGTTCCTAGGATGATGACATCGTGTATTAAGGCTACTTCAAACAGAGCTTTCTCAATATTCGCTCCTCTAAACTGGAATACACTTCCCTATGAAATCCGTGGCATCAAAAGCCTAATACTATTCCGAAAAGCCTTGAAGCACCATCTGTTCACAAAATGTTACCCAGAAGTCATCCCGGACACTCACACATCTAGCAAGCTTCCCACATACCCCACACGCCTTAGCACCCTAATACAACCAGAAAATGGTTAGCCCACACGTTAGCCCACATGATAACCATTTACCTGCACCATCCACATGAAATTCACTTACAATATACAAACAAGTTTAGATTATTGTATATAGTTAAAGTATATAGTTTAAAGTTAAACTGTACATAGTTATCCCGGTTATCCCATGTGTTATTTTCCCTGTTCTTTGTAAACTCAATGTTGCTTGTATGCATTGCAGTATGTTTTGTTCATTGTACACCGCGCTGATTTTAATAGCGCGGTATAGAAGAAATGTTAAATAAAATAAATAAAACTTAAATATCTAAACACAACCTAAACTAAAATGCAGACAGCAGTCCAGCAGCGAGATGGGGCTTTCCAGTCTTTTGCATTGAGTGTCACATGTATGATTTTCTCCCAGTTGGTGAGAGGTCTTACGTGTGCACTAGGTGCAAGGAGCTCTTTGCTCTCAGGGAACGAGTCTGATCTCTGGAGGCTAGAGTAGCAGATTTGGAGGACATAAGAAAGACAGAGAGGTACATAGACGAGACCTACAGGGATAGAGCCTGAAGTCCCACCTCCAGTCTGGCAGCATCCCTATTGCCATGGAGGAGAGAGGTCACGTGACAGGAAAGTATCACCCTGGTGTGGCAGGAAGTGATCCTGTAGCTAGGACCTGTCCTCCAGGTGATGTAAAACCCTCTCACACCAAGGAAGTTTCTCCACGGCCATGTGCCAGGAGGGAAGGGTTAGGACAGCCATTATAGTTGGTGATTCGATCATTAGGCATGTAGATAGCTGGGTGGCTGGTGGACTTGAGGATCGTCTGTTAACATGCCTGCCTGGTGCGAAGGTAGCGGACCTCATGTGCCACCTAGATAAGGTCTTAGATAAAGCAAGGGAGGAATCTGCTGTCTTGGTACATGTCAGTACCAATGACATAGGAAAATGTGGAGGGGAGGTTCTGGAGGCTAAATTTAGGCTTTTAGGTAGGAAGCTGAAATCCAGAACTTCCAGTGTAGCGTTCTCCCGTTCCACATGCAGGACCTAAAAGGCAGGCAGAGCTCTGGAGTCTCAATGTGTGGATAAAACAATAGTGCAAGGATGAGGATTTTGGATTTGTTAGGAACTTTATTTTATTTTATTCATTTATTGGAGTGGAGGAGTAGCCTAGTGGTTGGGGCAAGGTACTGCAGGCCAGAAGGTCGGGGGTTCAAATCCCACTAGAGGACAGCAACCTTGGGCCAGAAGGCCTGGGGTTTCTAGTCCCACAGGTGCTCCTTGTGGTTTTGGGCAAGCCACTTAACCTTCCATAGCCCGTGTTCCCTGTAAAATAGTTATCTCCCAGTTATAATACCCTGTTCAATGTAATTTCAGTTTGTTTAATGTAAACTGCACTGATGCAGAATAGCGTGGTATATAAGAGAATGTATATAAATAGACAGTTCTGTATACCACCTTATCCTTCAATCAAAATGGTCACAACACAATTGGGGGATACATTTAACATGAGGGGATATGAGACACATATAAATACATATACACAGGAACTGGGGACATTCTGGGGAAAGGAGGGGATCTTCTGAAGGGATGGGCTTAACCTTTACCAGAATGGAACTAGGCTACTGGCATTAACCTTTAAAAAGGAGATAGAGCAGCTTTTAAACTAGATAATAGGGGAGAGCTGATAGTAGCTCAAGAGCGCATGGTTCAGAACAATGTATCCTTGAAGGATACTACCAAAAGAATGAAGTTAGGGCATATCAGCAGAGAGGTTCCAATAAAGACAAAAGTAGCCCAAATGCCCTTGAGTACGCAGCAGACAGAGCTAAAAGATTCCAAATTACCCCTGTCTACCACTAGCCAGATTAATATGAATAAAACACAGTCTCTAAAATGATTGCATGCAAATACTAGAAGTCTAAAAAAAATCAGATGGGAGAGTTAGAATATATAGCACTAAATGAAAAGTTAGATATGATTGGTATATCAGAGACATGGTGAAAGGAGGACAACCAGTGGGACACTGAGATACTTGGGTACAAACTATATCACAATGATAGAACTGATCAAATTGGTGGAGGGGATGCGCTCTATGTTAGAGAAGGCATTGAGTCACAAAGCATTAAAGTTTTGCAGGAGACAAAATCTACTGTGGAATCTCTATGGATTGAAATTCCATGTAAAAAGGGGAAGGCGATGACAGTGGGGGTATACTATCGACCGTCTGGCCAGAACAAACAAATGGACGAAGAAATGCTCAAAGAAATCAGGGAAACTAACAAAAGTTACAGTGCAATAATAATAATGGATGATTTCAATTACCCCAGTATTGGCTGAGTCAGGGTCACGGCAGGATATGTTAGGGAGATAAAGTTTCTAGATGAAATAGATGCTTTTTGGAGCAGCTGGTTCATGAACCAACCAGAGGGGAAGCCATTTTGGACCTAGTCTTTCAATGGAACACCAGATCTGGAGAAGAGATAAGGGTGTTGGGGCCACTTGGCAATAGTGATCATAGCATGATCACATTTGATTTAATTAATAGAGGAGGGATGGTAAGGAAATCCACAGTACTACCTTTTGACTTTCGAAAGGGATACTATGATAAAATGAGGAAAATAGTTTAAAAAAAACTAAAAGAAGCAGTTGCAAAGGTTAAATATTTGCATCAAGCTTGTTTTTTTTTAAATACTGTCTTGGAAGCCCAGACCAGCTGTATTCCACACTTTAAGAAAAGTGGAAGGAAGTCCAAAAAACTGCCAGCATGATTTAAAGGTGAGGTCAGAGAGGCTGTTGTTGCCAAAAAAGCATTTTTCAGAAAATGGAAAAAAGAGTCAAATGACGAAAACTGGAAACAGCACAAGCACTGGCAAGTTAAATGCAAAGCATTGATAAGGCAGGCAAAGAAAGGATTTGAGAAGAAGCTTGCTGTGGAAGCAAAAAAGTGTAATTAAGACTTTTTCAAGTACATTCGTAGCAAAAAAACATGTGAGATTGTCAGTTGGACCATTAGATGATAGAGGGGTAAAAGGGTCATTAAGAGGGGACAAGGCCATAGCAGAGAGACTGAATGAATTCTTTGCTTTGGCCTTTACTGAGGAAGATATAGGGATGTTACCCATGACTGAAGTAGAATGTAAAGGTGATACTGTAGAAGAATTAAAATAAATATTGATATACCAGGAAGATGTATTACAACTATATAATAAACAGAAGAGTAGCAAATCACCTAGACCGGATGGTATACATCCAAGAGTGTTGAAAGTACTGAAATATGAGATTGCAGACCTGCTATTAGTAATCCGTGAACTATCATTAAAATCATCTGTAATACCTGAAGATTGGAGGATAGCCAAAGTAATGCCAATTTTTAAAAAGGGTTCCAGAAGTGATCCAGGAAACTACAAACCGGTGAGCCTAACATCAGTACCAGGAAAAATGGTAGAAGACATAATAAAGAACAAAATTACTAAACATGTAGATAGTCATGGCTTAATGGGAGACAGCCAGCATGGCTTTAGACAAGGAAGATCTTGTCTTACTAATCTGTTATGCTTTTTTGAAGGTGTGAATAAACAGGCAGACAAAGGTGAGTTGGTTGATATAGTGTATCTGGACTTTCAGAAAGCCTTTGACAAGGTCCCTCAACAGAGACTTTTGGCAAAACTAAAAAGTCATGGGATAGGAGGCAGTGTACTATTGTGGATCAGGAACTGGTTAAAAGATAGAAAGCAGAGGGTAGGGCTAAATGGCCAATTTTCCCAATGAAGGAAGGTGAATAGTGGAGTACCCCAGGGATCTGTGCTGGGTCCGCTGCTTTTTGACATATTCATAAATGACCTGGAAAAGGGAACAACAAGTGAAGTTATCAAATTTGCAGATGACACAAAACTATTTAAAGTTGTTAAAACCCATGAGAATTATGGAAAATTGCAAGAGGCTCTTAATAAATTGGAAGACTGGGCATCCAAATGGCAGATTATTATTATTATTTGGAAATCATTTGTATACCGCCACTTCCAGTGATCAGCAGCGGTGCACGTCACACAACAAAATTGGTTATATACGATAGGAATCAATAGCATTTACATTTTGATTGTGGGATGGGTGTATATACATATTTACATTTTTGCATTGTCTGAGGTACGTATTCTAGCACCTTATAGTTTTTTACTAGTATTGATCATTGCCTAGGTCAAGTTATAATGCTCCTGGAAAAGGTGGGTCTTTAGCTTTTTCCTGAAGTCCGTTAGGTCAATGTTTGATCGTATGTAGCATGGTAACTGATTCCATAGTATGGGTGCTGAGTATGTGAATGCCCTATTGCTTGTACAGGCGTTGACAGATCTTATGCTGATTGGGATGCTGAGGGTGTCTAGGTTGGTAGTTCTTTTGCTTCTGTTGTTAGGTTGTGTGCTGATGAGGTTGGTGAGGTATGATGGTGCCACGTTGCATATAAGCTTGAATGTGGTTATTAGTATTTTGTATCTTATGCGGGCAGTGATGGGGAGCCAGTGTAGTTCGATTAGAGTTGGAGTAATGTGTTTGGTGAGGTTCCTCCTCATGATAATCCTGGCTGTGATGTTTTGTGCCATTTGCAGTATGTTTAGGGTTTTCTTTGGCAGACCCTGTAAGATGGCGTTGCAGTAGTGCAAGTGTGGAGTGATGAGCGCTTGTGCTACTGTTCTGAAATCGGAGGATTCGATGAGGTTGCGTAGTGGTTGGCGGATCCTTAGCTTATGGAATATGGCCCGGTTGGTTAGCCGCAGGTGTTTTTCCATCTTTAAGTTACTGTCGAGAGTTACCCCTAGGTATTTTATCTCATTCTTTGTGTTGTACGTGTTGTTCATGGTGATTGTAGGGGGAGGATTGAAATCTGGTTTTTTGGAGATAAACATTACTTCTGTTTTCTTGTGGTTTATAGACATGTTGTTTTGTTGTAGCCAGGTTTGCATTTCGCTTAGGCATTCTTCAAGGTGGTTGTAATTCGGGTTATTCACACCCAGTTGTGTATAGAGCATTAGGTCGTCTGCATAGATGTGGTAGTTGATCTTGTGCTTCTGGAAGATTGCGCAAACCGGTTTTATATATAAGTTGAAGAGTAGGAAGGACAGAGCTGAACCTTGAGGTATACCTTGGTTTTGGGGGAATGCCTTTGCTTTTTCATTGTTGAATTGGACCTGTTGCATTCTGTTAGTTATGTAGGATCTGAACCAGCTTAGAGGGGTTCCTGTTATTCCCATGGATGCCAGACTGCTAATGAGTGTTTTGTGGTGAACTGTATCGAATGCCGCAGTTATGTCTATAAATATCAGTATGAACATTTTCTTTCTGTCTTCCAGGCCTTTAAGTAGTTTATCCAGCAGTACTATAAGCAAGGTTTCGACACCATGATGTTGGCGGAATCCGTATTGATGATCATCTAGTGTTTTTCTGGAGTCAATGTGATCTTGCAGTTGTTGTTGGACTGCCTTTTCGATAATCTTGGCTAGGAATGATATACTTGAGATTGGTCGGTAGGATGTTGGGTCATCCTTGTTGAGTGTTTTGTTTTTTAGTATGGGTCTTATGAGGGATTTTTTCAGTTGGGTTGGCATGACTCCTTGCTGGAGTGATTGGTTAACTGTAAGGGTGATGTACTGGGCAGTTTCTTGCTTTGCTGCCTTGAGCCAGGCTGCTGGGCAGGGGTCTAGAGGGGAGGTGGTAGTGTTTAGATTTGTGATTATGTTTATTATTTGCTTGCCCTCAAGTTTATGGAACGCATTCCATTCCTCATTTTTGTTTGTCTTAGTGTGTTGTTGTAGGAAGTAATTTGTGTTTTGGTTATGGGTGAAATGTGAGGGTAATGATGGGTTCAGTTTCTGGAATAGTGATCAGCTAAAGTTTGGGCTTTGATAGTGTTATTAGTGTTATCATCTTGGGAGGTTTTGATAAGTGATTTAACTAGTTCAAATAATTCTCTGGGTCTGTTCAATGCTTTGATGAGTATGTTGGTATGGTGTATTTTTTTTGCCAGGTTAACTTCGATTTTGTACTTTGAGAGGAGTGTTGAGTATTCCATTTTGCGTTCATGGATCTTAGCTTGTCTCCATTTTTTTTCCGCTTTCCTCAGGTCTTTCTTCATCCTGTTTAGAGTTGCGGTGTACCACGGTCCTGTTCTGGTTTTTGTTGCACTGCTTGCATTGTTTGGGGCTTTTGTCCTTAGTTCCGAGATTGCTTCTATCCCTTTGCTCCATTGGTTTATTAACGTTTCCAGGTCAGTGTGGTCCGTGTTTATGTGCGTTTTGATGGAACCTATTAGTGTTTCTTTGTTGCATTTTTGGAACTTCCTTCGAGTTTGTGTTGTAGATCCAGTTTGAGGGTTGGCTGGTTTGGTCGGTAAGTGCATGGTAAATTTTATTAGGTGGTGGTCGGACCATGGGACTTGCGTGATTTGCATTATAGGTTCCTTGTTTCCATCTTGCTGGTGATTATTGGGTATGAAAACCAGATCTAGAGTGTTTCCTTTGTCATGCGTGGCATCCTGTATTATTTGTTTGTATCCTAGTTGGTCCATGGCTTCCAGAAAGGTGTTTTCCTGTATGGGTGGAATTGAAGCTAGGTTTAGGTCGCCCAGGATTATTTGGTATTTTCTGATTGCGGTTGCCGAGATTATCTCCAGTGCAGCGGCCAGGGTTTCATAGTGTGAGGTGGGGGGGGGGGGGTGTCTGTAAATGAGACATATGGTCAGTGTTTTGCTCTCTAGTCTGAGTATGTTGATACCTTCAATAGTGCTTTGTGATGTGTTTGTTAGGTGTAGTGAGTCCTTAGCCAGGATTAGGACTCCCCCCTCCCCTTTTGTTGGTGCGTGGGCAGTTGTATATCTTGTAGCCAGGCTTGTTTATTTGGTTTATTAAGACTGGGTCCTTTTCAGTGACCCATGTTTCCTATTTCACTAACCTGACCTAATATGTGCAAATAGATCAAGACGCGTCGTCGCCTTTTCCACAAGAACAGGGCATCCCACAAGGCTCCGTCCTCTCGGCACTATTGTTTAATCTGTACGTTCAACCAATCTGTACAATATTTAAATGTTTCAAATTAAATTACCACATCTATGAAGACGACATTATGTTGTACTCACCTTTCGATGTGTCCAACCCTGATTATAACGACATATGTCAATGCCTAACTGAAGCAGAACTGTGGTTGAAATCAATGAACCTGAATATTAACTTTAAAAAAACGGAAGTGTTATTTGTAACAAGAAACACAAATTTCACTCCACCGTCAGAAATCAACATCGGAAAGACCTCCCTACCAGTTAAAGAAGAGGTCAAATACCTAGGTGTCAAGCTGGACAGGACCCTCAGCCTTACTCAACACATAAAACAAATAGTTAAAACAATATACTTTAAAATAAGGACAATCCAACAACTGAGACCGATTATAGATAGCACTGATTTCAGATCGGTGGCCCAGACATTAATAACACCGCATCTAGATTACTGTAATGGTATTCTTCAAGGAACCCCTAAGAAAAACCTTCACACACTTCAACTAGCTCAAAATGTCATAGCAAGGATCATCTATAATGCGAAAGTAACAGACCACATATCTCCTATACTTTACGCTCTGCACTGGTTACCTGTCTCATGCAGAATTACCTATAAAATTTTAGTTACTACGTTCAAAATCTTTAATAACTTAGCACCATCATTCTTATCTACCCTCATCAACATCCCACATGAAAACAGGTCAAGAAGAAGAATGAACCTACACATGCTTCTAGTCCCGGACACCATTCGAAAGACAAGTCGGAAGACGAGTAACACTGCCTTCTCATTTTTCGCTCCTATATTATGGAACAGCCTCCCAATTGAACTTAGAGAACTCAAAAACCTTCAATCATTTAGAAAAGAACTAAAAACCTATCTATTTACCCTGCACTACCACAACCTACAACCTGATAATGTTCAGAACACACAGAACAGCACTGGACAAAAAGCATACTTCGACCCTACCTAGTCAAGGCACTTCACCCTTTTCTCTCTTAGTCATAATAACTACCTAGTTTAATTAAATCGTTAACATAGTTTATCCCCAATGTAAATAGTTACCTTTTTGTTAATATTGATGTTAAAAGTTTAAGGGGCATGTTTACTAAAAACCGCTAATTTGCGCGCCGCAAAATAGCGCATTAAAAGCAGCACTTAAGTGCTCTTAAACGCCCCGCAAACGTGCAATGAAACCCCGCACACTTGCGCGTCACAGTAACGGGTGCCGCACAAGTACGGGCCCGCAAATGTCCGATAGAGGCGTGGAAAGGCTAACGGAGGGCGGAGGAAGGCCCCGGAGGGGGCGGAGAGAAGGGGTTAATGGGCGGGGAAGGGGAGGGGAGAGGCGCCCCGCACATTATCGGTGCTGAATTTCCAAGAAAAAATAGCGCGAGTGAATCACTCGTGGTAGAATGCATTTAAAGGGAGGAGAAACCATTTACGTCAGCAATGTACAGCAAAACCGGGGAAACCTGAAAAACGTGAGCAGTGTGATACATGTGCACAGCCCAAAAGTGGAAATAAAATTAGAAAAGGACCACAACAAAACTTGTAAAAATAGTAATTCAGCTGGGGAACAGTTATAGTAATGGGGAAAACCAACAAACACACCCAGGAAAGCTCCATCAAAAAGAAATGTTTTTTGGAAAGGTGTACGGAGCGGAGACTCTTCCAGAAACATTTCCTTTTTGTTGGAGCTTTCCTGGGAGTGTTTTCTATGGTTGCCCATTAATATCACTGTTTCCCAGCGTGGTGATATTGTGTCCCCCATTTGCCGTGGTCATTTCCGGGGTTTATGTGCACGTTTGTCACCAGACAGGGTGCATGTGCCCACAGTAAAAATGCGTACAGCAGGGTTTGTGACTCCATCCTGCCAGGTTTACTACCTCCAGGGGCTGCACTATCTCTGTGGCCATAGTGTGGTGCAGCAGACAGAGCCATTACCTCTAAAACTAGAGAGTCAGAGGTTCAAATCCCAGCTGGGGCACTTGCCAGCCCAGTCCCTATATTTTACCCACCACTAAACAAAGATAGCGCAGACACCCCTGTATTGCAGGGAACATAAGCATGGGGAAAACACCCATATTTTACCCAACACCGCGCACACACACCACAACAATGGGCATTACCTACAGCCAAGTCCCCCAAATGCAGTCCCGTACTGCCACATTGCAATCAGGTCATCTGCTTTTTCTGAGAGAAGCTCATGCCAGCATGTTGGCGGACGAGTACATGTGGTGCAGGGGGCAGTGGCTGCTAGCCACAGAAGACAGAGGCCTAGCCATGTGCAGGCTGGCACAGTCCACTGCAACAGACAGGCCCTGCCGGATCCACAGTCATGGACGTTCCAGGGAATCCAGCCAATCTGTGGCTACATGGTGGTGCAGTGCACACAGACAGTGCATGCAAGAACAGAAAGTCACAGGTTCAAATCCCAGCTGGGGCTACCGCCAATCCTGCCCACATATTTTTCCCACAACTAAACAGTGATAGTAAGGACAAACCTTTCGTGGCGAGGACATATGCAATGGTACTACGTCTATCTTTTACCCCACTGAGCACAGACACCATGTACAGGGGCAGTACCTAGAGCTGAATCTCCCAAATGCAGTCCTGGTGGGCCACACACCAGTCAGGTTCCATGCTGCCACTCATACAAATGGCTGTGCTGTATATCTAGGCACCACCCCCATGGCATGTAGATGTAGCTCATGCATATTCATGAGGGACAGCAGGAAAACCCAAACAGTGTGATGGAAACCTGGACTGGAGTTGGGAATCTCTGCCGTAAAGCAGCAGCCAACAGGGCCAGACACACCCACAGGCCCCATTGGCCAATGTCTCCTGGAGAGGCAGAACATTGGACCCTGCGTGCATCTCCCAATACTAGCACCTGCATACCTTAGCAATGTCACCCTACACCTGAGGTATACGGTACACAGCTCTGAGACGCTTGCTAGGAGTACTGGCAGATAGATATCCATACATTACGCACATACTGCTAGTTGACCCCATCCGAACAATCTGTTAGGTGTTTGCGGTGCATGCTCCAGCCCTTGCCTCTGACGGTGTTTAACACCCTGGGGAGTGACCCCCAGCAGTACTGCGTAGCATATCCATGCCTTGCCGTGCCCAGGACCGGTTTGGTGGGCAAGGCTAATTACCTCCTCAATAGTAGCACCATGATGGCATAGGTGTGGAAGTGTGTGTGTGTCTGTACAGTGGGTGTTGGCTGCAAGCCCCTTCCACAGCCCACACTGCCAACACTGTTGCCAGTATTGGCCTGCCAATGTGCATAATGAGTAGCAAGGGACCATGGGTATATCTCAGACAGAGTGGACTGACCAGGATGCAGCTGCACAGGGCATAGGGCACTGGCAGGGGCATGGTAGTGCCCGGCCACCACCTACACAGACAGGGTGACCTCTGTATGTGCTGCTGGGGGATCACTCTCACCCTGAGTGTGCAGTGACGGCAGCATGGCTAGGCACCCCCATAGTGCTATATTGTGCTTCTCCCATGTGATATGTATGGGTGTCCTGTGGGGGCCTCTTCATGGACTTATCTGCCTGTGTGTGCTGCCACCCCAGTTGTGGGTGCATGCATGTCCATCAGGACCAGCCAGCAGACTGTTCACAGCTGGTATGTGTTGTGATGGAGTGCCTTGCAGGGTGCAGTGGCTGATGGCTTGCTGCAGGTGAATATCAGATAGTGGTGGGGTGCAGCTGTGAATATCCAGGCCTAATGTCTGTCTGATATTGTGTTAGGGATGTTTGTGGAGCTGCTTGGACTGCCCTGTAGGGTGTCTGTTCCTTAGCAGGACTGGGGTTGATGGTCCACTCTACTGCCATCAGTGTGGGGTGGGGAATCTGTTGAGTGGAAGCCCTAGTTTTATCCACCCGGGGGGGGGGGGGGGGCGCGCGCAGGGAGGTCCAATATGTTTATGCAGCACCTACCTATTCCACAGGTTATTGCTGCTTTGGAGCTCTGACATGGCCGCATTCAGCCATGGCTGGTGTTGTGGACCTGGTCCTGGGCGCAACATCTCACACTCAGGGTGAGCACAGTAACCGCACAATGTGATGGTGTTTAGCTACTCTTTGCCGTTTGTCCACCCACTCAGGACACCCTACCACGCCGAGGTGCTGTGTGCGTGCACACGGACACTTCCCCCTACCAGGCCGGGGAGCTTTAGGGGTGCATTTCCCATCCTGTGTTCAATCGTGGACAGCTGATTTGCATGTGCAGTGCATCATGGGTACGGGTGGTTCACAACAGCAGACTGTCTGTGAGGTGACGTACAGGCTATAATTTATTGTACATATGTTGCTGCCAGCAATAACACCCTCAGCATACTGTACCCATAAGGTGCCTCTGAGGGAGCTTTATGGGGCGCCCTATAGGGCACGTTATGGTTGCCAGCCATATAGGGTGCACTATACATTATCCTATGTCGCAACATACATGCTGCCCTATAGGGGACATTCTAGGGTGCCTTGGCGGACGGTGCACTGTAATATGTGCCTTATGGGCCGCCTTATATTAATATGCTGTGAGAGTACGTTTGCTAGTAGTTATCACAAAATAAAATTAAAAAGCCTCCTACAGCACTCCACAACATATAACATACTGCCTCAGCTAGCCTTTTTCACTGGGCATTGTGAGGGATTGAACCCCTGGTCCCTGCACCATTGGTCAGTGTCTTAACCATTGTGCTGTGGCTGTGTTCCTTTGCTTTGGCATCAGCGCGCCGCCTTATGCCCATCAGCGCGCCACCTCCTGCTGCCCACAATTAACAGTGCGCCGCCTTGTGCTGCCCAAAAAGAACAGTGCGCCGCCTTGTGCCGCCCAGATAGTACAGTGCGCTGCCTTATGCCGTCCAAAAGTACTTTGCCTCCTGAACCACTTTACACATTCAAGGTGTTGCCTCAGCTGGCCTTTTTTGTTGTGAACAATGGGGGATTGAACCTGTGGCCCCTGCACCATTGGTTAGTGTGTTCACCGTTGTGCTACAGCTCTGTTCTGATATGTGCCCAGCAGCGCCCCACTTAGCCTTCCCACGCGCTAATGTGGGCCCCGCAAATTAGCGCGACGCGCACACGTACGGTCGGGTTTTTTTCTTTTTTTCTGCCTGAACCGCCCACTCCTTATATGGCACACGCACACTAACGGGGACCCGCACAGCAACGGAGTTTAGTAAACATACCCCTAAATGTTAAAAATGTTCGTTTCAGTGGTTTTTTGTAAAAATAATAGTCTACCACGCTATTATTAATGTTTTTTGTTACCTGTAAACCGCCACTGATCTCTGGAAGTGGCGGTATAGAAAAAATGTATAAATAAATAAATGTCGGGTTTTTCATCTGTGATGCCATTATGCATAATGTGTATTTTGTTTCTTTTTGATCTGGCGTTTATCAATAAGCAAGTGCAAGGGGTTTGCGTCGTTATGTCAGGCTGAGGGTTTTTGTTTTGTTTTGGTGTGGTTCTTGGCTGATTTGGTTTCTTAGTTTTTTGGTTGTGATAATTGTGTGGCTTGTTGTGGTGCTTGGAGGCTAGATTTTGGTTGTGTTGAAGTGCAGTGTTGGTGTTGACGGGGTAGTATGGATTAACTAGCACATGCGTTGGTATTGTGAATATATTGTATATATATAATGGTTGCCATATGTATGGGAGGTGGTTGTGTAGGTTTGGAATGTAAGTACAGTTGCATATTGTTAGGCACAGACATAGCAATATTAAGATATTAATAAGTTCCATTATTCTGCTGTCTATCATGGTACAAGTTCTAGCAAGCCTTAATAGTTACTGGGTAGTTCAAGCTGGTTGAAATTTCCGTGTACGTCTCAGGGTGCCTTTGTTTGGCGAGTGTGTCTATTTGCTTAGACTGTTCAAGGTTCAATCATTATTTGCTGCCTCCGTTCGAGTTTTACATATATGGCTTACAAGAATTTGGTTACCTTTGGTTGCCGTTGATTGTTGGGTTCAGGTGTTAGCGAGCTCCACCTTTGTGAAGGCGCTCAAGCTTGGTGGTTTCACCGTATTGTTGATGTTCTGGTGGGTTTCAGTCGCAGGTCGGTGCTGTGTTTCCGTGTCGGTTCTTGCCGTATTCAGGTGGATAGGCTTTGCTGTAGTTTCCTGGTATTGGGCCACAGCCTAAGGGCCACGCCAAAGGGCCCTCTGGCGAGGCCCTCAGGCATGGGCACGCCAGATGGAGCTCCTCTTTTAAACTGAAGGCTGCCTGCCCCGATTGGGCAGAGCAGCAGCAGGAGGCGGCCGGGTCCTGCTCGGTGGAGCTGGCTTCCGCCGGCTCAGCCCCCCGATTGGGGCAGGCGTTGGGTCCGGTGTTGGGGTGTCTGTTGTAGCGCAGGATGGCGCTCCTCTTTTAAACTGATGGCTGCCTGCCCCGATTGGGCAGAGCAGCAGCAGGAGGCAGCCGGGTCCTGCTCGGTGGAGCTGGCTTCCGCCGGCTCAGTCCCCCGATTAGGGAGGGCGTCAGATCCGGTGGTGGACAAGTGCAAAGTTATGCACCTAGGAAAGAAAAGCCCAAACTATGGTTACACGATGCAAGGTTCCACATTAGGAACCACCACCCAGGAAAAAGATTTAGGTGTCATCGTGGATAACATATTAAACCCTCCGCCCAGTGTGCAGCAGCAGCCAAGAAAGCAAATAGAATGCTAGGTATCATAAGGAAAGGAATGGAAAATAAAACAAAGGATATTATAATGCCTCCGTAGCGTTCCATGGTGAGACCGCACCTTGAGTATTGTGTGAAATTCTGGTCAGCATATCTTAAAAAGTATATAGTGTTATTAGAAAAGGTACAGAGATGAGACACCAAAATGGTAAAGGGGATGAAAGGATACCCCTATCAAGAGAGGCTAAAAAGGATAGGACTCTTTAACCTGGAAAAGAGACAGCTGAGGGGAGATATGATAGAGGTCTATAAATTAATGAATGGAGTGGAATGGGTAAACATAGATCAATTGTTTATGTCATCAGAATATAGAAAGACTAGGGGACATGCAATGAAGCTACAGGGCAAACTATTTTAAGAGTATTAATAGAAAATATTTTTTCACTCAACGTGTAAGCAAACGCTGGAATTTGTTACAGGAGGATGTAGTAAAAGCTGTTAGTGTAGCTGGGTTTAAAAAAGGTTTGGACAAGCTCCAAAGGAAAGGTCCATAACCATTATTAAAAGGGACCCAGGATATCACTGCATCACCCTATATAAGCATTGTGGAACCTGTGCCTTTTGGGGAAACTGCTAGGTACGCATGACCTAGATTGGCCACTGTTGGAAACAGGATACTGGGCTTGATGGACCTTGGTCTGACCCAGTATGGCATATTTTATGTTCTTATGTTCTTTCTTAATCAATCCATGCTATAATGAGATTTCTATTTTTCTTTGCACTGCCCATGATTGCCTTATTTAGCATTAATTGGTCTTTGGTTCCATATGTTCCACTCTTATTACCCTTTTGCTCTATTGCCATACTGTTATTGGACTCGATATGATCATATACTGTATTCTGTCAAGACTTATTGCAGTGAATAACTTATATATTATAGGTAGACAAGTTATTGGTCTGTAAGTTTTGGGACTGTTACTTGGACCCCCCTTTCGAAGGAGAAATGTTCTTCCTATTGTTACCACCATTGTGGTGTTCAGTCTGGCTGCTTGATCAGTTGGTTTTTACAGTTTGACAGGTTTTGGTGAAGTGATGTTAACTGCTTGAACCAAAAGTCCGGTCACTCCATCTGGGCCAGGGCTCTTCCAATTTGGGGCTCATTTTAACCTGCTTTCCAACTCTTTTGTTGTTACTACAAGCCATTCCATAGGTTTGATGTTTCATTTTCCGAAATGTTCATGTATGCAAGGTAACCACTCATTATGCTCTATGGGGTCCTCATATAGTTTTCTGCAGAAGTTTTCAGCTTCAGCTTTGGTTAGTTTTGTTTTTACTATATTAATGCTTTTCATAGTTCTTTCTAAATTGTCTATTTTGATAGCTTTCTTTTCTGTTTTATTCTGGGGGCAATTTCTCCAAATGGGCAAGCTTTGCACATAACATGACAATCATGAACCTACCACTATTACTACTACTACTAATGAGCTATAAAGTATCTATTTTCTGTTGTTGCGCATCTTTTCTCCTCTGCTTCTTCTTCTAAGACACCTTCTCCTTCTCTGTCTTCTTACTGCTGAACAACTTGCTCTGTATTTCTCAGATAAGATTTTGGGGTATGTTTACTAAACCGTCCTAATGTGCGCCTGGCGCTAGTGTGCAGGATGCCATATAAGGAGTGGGCATTTCAGTCTTAACACAGCAAACCGGGATTATCGTGCGCTAATGTGCGCTGCGCGCAGCACACATTAGCGCATGAGAAACGCACGCAGGAAGCATAAGCAGGCACGCTGATATGCCAACAGAAGAACAGAGCTGCAGTACAATGGTTAAGACACTGACTGATAGTGTAGGGGTCATGGGTTCAATCCCCCACTGTGCCCAATGAATAAGGCTGGCTGAGGCAGTACCTATTATGTGTAATATTGCATTATGAGGCGTTTTAATTTTATTTTAAGTACTGCTGCTAGCAAACACACTCTCAAAGCGCTGTAACATAAGGTGCTGCATAAGGCGCCCCATAAGGTACCCCAAAGGGCACATTTTAAAGTGCACTGTCCGCCAAGGTACCCTACAATGTTGCTTAAAGGGTGGCCTATAGGGGGCCATATAGGGTGCCCTATGAGGCACGGCAAGGTTACAGCACTGTTTCTGATGGCAGCATGGCACATGTTAATGTGTGGTAAGCTGAAGTAGGTGTGCTGACATACAAACAGCAACAGCAGCATAGCATAATGGTTAAGACACTGACTGATGGTGCAGGGGTCATGGGTTCAATCCCCTTTTGTGCCCCATGAATAAGACTGGCTGAGGCACTACCTGTTATGTGTAATATTGCATTATTAGGCATTTTAATTTTATTTTAATTATTGCTGCTAGCAAACACACTCTCAAAGTGCTGTAACATAAGGTGCCGCATCAGCCGCCCTATAAGGCACTCCAGAGGGCATATTATAAAGTGCACTGTCCGCCCAGGCACCCTAGAATGTTGCTTATAGTGCGCTTAAGGTGCCATATGAGGCACTGCAAGGTCACAGCACTGTTTTTTATGGCGGCACTGTGCATGTTAACGCATGGAAATCTTAAGTAGGTGTGCTGACATGCAAAGAGGAACAGCAATGTAGCACAATGGTTAAGACACTGACTGATGGTGCAGGAGTCATGGGTTCAATCCCACAATGTGGCTTTTGCATATGACTGCCTGAGACATTACCCTTTAATATCAGCAGTGCTTTGTGAGGCATTTGGATTTTATTTTGGATTTGTGCTGCCAGCAAACACACCCTCACATTGCCATAACATCAGGTGCCACATCATGCACCCTATGCGCCACTCCTGAGGACACATAATAAGGTGCACTGTCCACCACGGCACCTTATAATGTTCCCTTTGGGGCACCTTATAGGATGCTTTTGAGGCACCTTCAGGCTAGAGCACTGAGGGTGTTGTTGCTGGCAGCACCAATTTAAATTATAAAAGAAAATGCCTCAAACAGCCCTATCACATAACCCCACTGTGGGATCAAACCCAAGACCTCTGGCTCCACAGGCAGTGAAATCACTATTTACCTACATCTCCATAGCTGCTAACAAACTCCCAGCTGGCTACAGTTGGACTGAAGCCCACCACATGAACTGTCTGCTGTGGTTAGCAGGATAGGGTTAAACCACACATACCCATGATGCACTGCATATGCAAATCAGCAGTCTACAGATAACCACAGGATGGGGTATGCACCCCCACACTACCTCAGCCTGGTAGGGAGTACTGAGCATGTGTGTTACTGGCACAGAGTAGGTACTGACCGTCACATTGTGCGGGTCCTGTGCTCACCCTGAGGGTGAGGTGGAACACCCAGCACCATGTCCACAGCACCTGGCTTAGCTGAGATAGGCTATGGTGCAAGTCCCCATCAGTGCCAGTGTGTGATGGGTAGGTCTTGCAGATGCACTGACAAATACACCTGTGTCCGTCTTTTATTTCTTAGTCAAGTTTAACCATTGAGCACTTTGATGCACCCAGAATAGTGCATATTCTGTGTGGGTGCCATGGCCACATGACTTATGTGACTGGTGGAGGCGGGCTGTTTGGACCCATTGGTGGATTATGTAGTACCACCCAAACTGCCTTCTGGAGCTCAGGATCTCCCACCAACAGATCCACATTCTACATCATTGCAATGGTGCTGATAGAGGGGACCATCAACCTCAGTCCAGTTGGGGGACAGACAACATACAGGGCAGTCTATGCATTTCTGTACGCATCCATACGGTGATAGCAGACAGACAGGAGGCCTGGAAATGCTCAGCTGCCCACCACAACTATCTGATATTCTCCAGCAGCAAGCACATTGAATCTGCAGCCGCTGCACCCTGCAAGGTGTTCCAGCCGTACACATACTAACTACAAACAGTCTGCTAACTAGTCCATAGTGCATATTACTGAAAGACATGTCTGCACCCAAAACTGGGATATCAGCACACCCACCAAGCAGATAGGTTAATGATTGGGCCCCAAAAAAGACAACCCATATATATCACTTGAAAGAGATGCTATTAGCACTATGGGGGACCTAGCCATGCCCTGGTGACTGCTCAGTCAGGGTGAGAGTGACCTCCCAGAAGGACATGCTGTGGCCACCCTGTCCGTGCAGGTGGTGGCCGGCCACTACAATGTCCCAGCCATTGCCCTATGCCCTGTGCTCATGCATCCTGCCCAGGCCACCCCTTCCGAGCTAGACCCACAGTACCTTGCTCCTCATTATGCACATTGGCAAGCTAACACTGGACACAGTGCAAACAGTGTGGGCTGAGTAAGGTGTTGCAACCACCACACACTGGCTGGACAGACACACACTCCCACACCTATGCCAGCATTGTGCAAATATAGAGAGTTTTTGCAGTCCTGGCCAACTCACCAGTCCTGGACACAGCGCAGGCATGGCTATGGTATGCAATACTGTTGGGATCACTCCCCAGGGTGGTGAACACTGTCAGACACCAGACCTGAAACACACTCCACAGACATCAGAGATATTGGTATGATACAGCTCAATGAGCATATTGTGCTTAACTTAGGAATTGCTATCTGCCAGTAATCATAGCAACCTTTTGATATATGTGTACCACATTCCCAGGTTTAGGGTGGCATTGGTAAGGTATGCAAGTACTGGTATTGTGAGATGTACGCAAGGCCCAATATCCCTGCCTCTCCATGAGGCTTTCGATAATGGAGCCTGTGGGTGTGGTTCTTTCTGCTCCTGTTCGGCCGCCGCTGCTCTAGGGCAGAGGTCCCCAACTCCAGTCCTGGTGGGCCAAACACTGTTCATGTTTTCCTGCTGTCCCTAATGAATATGCATGAGATACATCTGCATACCATGGGGGCGGTGCATGGAAATGAAGCACACACATCTTTATTAGAAACAGCATATACGTGAATGATTTGTGGCCCTCAAGGACTGCATTTGGGGGACTCTGCTCTAGGTAATGCCCATGTTTCTGGTGTCTGTGCTCTGTAGGATAAAATGTAGATGTTTTGGGCATGTTTAAGTTATCTGCACTAAAGGTTCTGTCTGTATCACCACATTTTTGTGGTGGGTAAAATGTGGGGACTGGGTTGGCAGGAGGCACAGCTGAGATTTGAACCTGTGACCTTCTGGTCCTGAAGGCACTGGCTGTGTGTGCAGCACCACTGTCTTGGCACAGAAGCAGTGCATTCCCTGGGGAGTCCATGGCTGTTCGTCAGACAGGGCCTGTCTGTTGCAGTGCACGGCACCCACGTGAAGAGGGCTAGGCCATGGTGTGCTGTGGGCAGCAGACACTGCCCCCTCCACCACCGGTACCCCTCTGCCACCATGCTGACATGGCCTTATATTGGAGACAGCATCAAACCTGAATGATTTGTGGCCCTCCAGGACTGCATTTGGGGGACCATGCTTATGTTCTCGGCCATAAAGGTTCCTCTTTACTATCACGGTTTAGTAGTGGGTAAAATATGGGGACTGGGTTGGCAGGAGCCCCAGCTGGGACTTGAACTGGTGATCTTCTGCTCCTGAACACACTGGCTGTGTTCACTGCACCACACTGTGGCCACAGGGATGGTGCATTCCCTGGAGATAGGAAACCTGGCCAATGGAGTCAGAAACCCTGCTCTGCACAATTTCACTGTGGGCTCATTCACCTTGTATGGGGACGAAGCGTAGACCCTTCCAAAATCATTTCTTTTTTTGGAGCTTTCTTGGGAGTGTTTTTTGATGTTGCCCATTGATATCAGTATTGGGCAGCTTGGTTATGTTTTTTTCCCATTTTGTTGAGGTCATTTTCACTGTTTATTTGCCCTTTTCTTCGGTGCACATGTATCACACTTATCAATTTTTGTGGGTTTCCCTGGTTTTGCTGTACATTGCTGACGGAAATGGTTTCTTTTCCCTTTAAATCGGCTCTAATGCGAGGGTTTCTCTGGCGTTATTTTTTTGCCTCGGATTTCACAGCGTTAGTGTGCTCCCCGCCTCTCCCCTCCCACTCTCCACCCATTGACCCCTTCTCTCTGCCTCTGGGGAGCCTTCCTCCGCCCTCCGGGAGCCTTTGCCCGCCTTCATCGCTCGTTTTCGCCGCTGTGCACGTTATCGCGCGATAAGGTACCTGTGCGCCGGAAGATGCGACATTATCGCACGATAAGGTACCTTATCGCGTGATAACGTTACAAAGCGCACATTAAGACGGTTTAGTAAACATGCCCCTTAGACACTTTGGAAGAGAGAGGGATTAGTTAAGGGGAATTGAATAAAACCCCTCCAAAGTTCGCTCCTCTTCCATGAAAACTACATCTCTGCAGGACCCTACTCCATTAACTTGGATTTTAAAACCTTCCTTGGCTCTTCTTCCTTTTATGTTGACTCTATTTAACTCTAGCCTCTCCTCTGGTACATTTCCTCACTGCTGGAAATCATCAGTTGTTCGGCCTTTGTTGAAAAATCCTAGTCTTGATCCTTCTATCAATGCCATCTCTCATCTGGTCTCTAATCTTCCATTCCTCTCTAAAATCTTTGAAAAGTTGGTCTTTCTTCAGCTCTCTACTCATCTAGAAAAAAACAATCTTTATGAGTTTATCCACCCTGAAGTGGTTCCACTCATACCTAACGGACAGACAGATACAGGTCAAGGTCGGCCCGAACACATCCCGACCCATAAAGGTCCTGCAAGGCGTACCACAAGGATCCGCCTTATCGGCGCTATTATTTAACCTCTACATTCAGCCAATATGCGACATCATGAAAGAACACAATATACAATACACAATTTACGCTGATGACATCATGATATACACACCAATCACACTCAACAACCCAGACTACTCCAAAATAACAAACTGTCTCATGCACATGACCAGCTGGTTTCAAGACAACAACCTGACCATAAACTACAGCAAGACCGAGGCACTAATCATCACCCGAAAACAACCGACTTTGTCCCTCCGCCTCAACATCAAGGTAAACTACACAACCATAGCCATAAACAGGAAGTAAAATACCTCAGAGTGACTTTAGACAAAGAACCGAATCTACAATCACACATAAGCAGAACCACCAAAAACGCATACCACAGGATGAGACTAATCCGACACCTCAAACCCCTCCTCTCCCCAGAGAACTTCCGCACAGTCTGACCGGCACTAATAACCCCAGTACTAGACTTCTGCAACCCTGTCTATCTCGGTCTCACAAAATAGACACTCAGACCTCTGCAACTGTCACAAAACACAGCGGCACACATAATATCTGGCACAGCAAGACAGGAACACATCACACACATTCTGAAAGATCTACACTGGCTTCCAATCAGCTCACGTATCAAATATAAGACAGTCATTAACATATTCAAAATTAAACAACAGTCATCAGCTCTCAGCTTACAACCACTCATACAATCTGACAGAAGCACATGACCAAGGAGGAGGGGCCACTTCCAACCGTGTTAACACACCAGAAGACGTCACCAAGGTCCGCAAGGACACCGGAGACTGAGCCCTTTCTCTGGCTGCACCAGCAATTTGGAACGCCCTCCCAGATGACCTATGATTAACAACAGACATCATGGACTTTCAGAAGCAGCTTAAGACAACACTCTTCATCGAACACTATGAGGACGTCACATGAACTACTCGCCAGTCAAGACCACAGACCAACATAGGATTGTATAATAGCGCACGCTGTAAATAGCTCAACAGGATTCTACAGTACACCACCGCACACGCACGCACTGTATCACTGCATGAACACATATAAACCATTACTTGTTGATTGTTTGCTGTGTAGACCGCTTTGATTGAAGGAGAAGGCGGTAAAGAAATCCTTTTAAATAAATAAAATAAAATTCTCAACAATCTGGATTTAGACAGTCATTGTATCGAAACTATTCTTCTTTCTGTCCTTAACAAGGTTCATGTTTCCTGGGAAAAGGGTGACATTTCTCTGGCTATATCTTTGGATCTTTGATTTGGTTGATCACTTCCTTCTCCTTTCTTGTCTTTTGGCTGTTGAATTTGGCAATACTGTGCTGCGATGGTTTTCATTTCATTCTTGCTTTCTGTACACTCTTACTCTCTCATGTTTCAAGGATCCACCTCTTCTCTTTTTTCCCCTGTCCTGTGGCAGTGTTTTCTTGACTCCTCTTGCTCTTCTGATTCAGCAGCAAGGTATCGCCACATATTTCTATGCAGATGACATCCCACTGCTGTTTCACACTTCTGAAGTGTCACCTGATCTTACTATTTGAACTCTTGCCTGGACTCGGTCTCTTCCTGGCTTCATGCTCATTATTTAATACTTAATCCTGCAAAAACATCTGCTCTATTGCTGTCGGGTTTCTTCCCTTACCCAGGTCTATCACCTACCATCCATACCTTTCCAATCCCTTTGGTGTCTTCTCTGAGATATCTTGGTATCACCTTAGATCCTGCAATTAGCTTTCATTCTCATATCAACTCCTTAGCAAAACACTGTTTCTTTACCCTATGTCATTCCATTCTGTTCTCTTTTCATCATCTTTAGTTACCTTGCTTCTATCTTTGGTAATTTCAAAATTGGATTACTGCAACACCATTTACTTGAGTCTTCTGAAGTATCAGCTTCGTTCACTACAGTCCATTCAAAACATTTCCATACAATATTATATCATGCCTCAAGATTTGACCATGCTACTCCTTTACTCATCAAATCCCACTGGCTTTCTATCGCATACCATTCTCAATACAAATTACTTGCTCTCACTCATAAGATCATACACTCTAGTTCCCCGGAGTATCTTCCTTCTCACCTTATTCCTCATGCTCCATCTTGAATCCTAAGTTCAGTGCATGCTAGCCATTTGTTTTTCATTCCTCTCCATTCTCAGGTTCATCTTGAAAGTACCCGTCACACTGCATTCTTTTTTCTAGCTCCTCATCTCTGGAATTCCCTCCCTTCCTTTCTATGTATGGAATCTTCCTATTCGAAATTTAAAGCTGCTCTCAAAACTCAAGTTTTCCAGCTGGCCATTGATCTTAAGATTGTGTCTGTTTAGGATCCCCCCTTCCTAATTCCCTCCTCCCTCTTTCTTACTTCCTATCCTATTAAATTTTTGGTGCTTTTCCCCCAGTTACTATTTATTGTATTCCTGATGTTTTATTGTAAACCTCTTTGATTGTCAAGAAAGGCAGTATATCAAGTGTTTAAATAAACCATAAACCATACAAGGTGTACGCAGCACTGTACAAACATACTTAGAGACGGTCCCTGCTCATGAGAGTTTACAATCTAATTTAAGACAGACAGACACAGGATAAGAATAAGGGGAAAAATAGGGTAAGGAGACAAAAGGAAAAAAGGAGTCAGAATGCAAAGCAGGCTTTAAAGAGGTGAGCCATTACCATGGAAAAAAGACCGAGATGAAGCCTGATGTACAGACTCAGGGAGTTTGTTCCAGGCATAAGGAGCAGCAAGGTAAAAAGACTGAAGTCTGGAGTTGGCAGTGGAAGAAAAGAGCAAAGAGAGAAGCAAGCCAGAAGAAGAGCGGAGTTCACAAGGAGGGGTATAGGGAGAGAGAAGAGAGGAAAAGTAGAAAGGAGCAGAAGAGTGAATGCACTTATAGGTGAGAAGGAGAAGCTTGAATTGGATATGAAAATGGAAGGGAAGCCAATGAAGTGATTTGAGAAGAGGAGTTATAAGAATATCAAGGCTGGCGAAAAATTAGTCACGCAGCAGAGTTCTGAACAGATTGAAGGGGCAAAAGGTGGCTAAGAGGGAGACTAGCAGGAAGGGAGGTTGCAATTTTCGAAACATTAAGTAATTAGAGAGTGGACAAGTGTTTTTTTAGTAGTGTGTTCAGAAAGGAAGGGACAAATTTTGTTAATGCTATGAGTTATAGAGAAAGAAATGACAGGTTTTAGCTATCTCCTGAATATGTTTTGGTTCCTATTCCGAAAGATATTAAAGGTAGTTTGGCCGAGGCTTCAATTTTTGGCCTATCACTAATATTCCCTTAAGTGCGAAGGTGTTGGAAGCCTTGGTTGCTATTCATCTTAGCCAATAATTTTGGATATCATGATTCTTTACATTCATCACAGTTTGGTTTTTGGAAAGGTCATAATAAGGAATTATTGCTGAGGGTTCTTATTACATAGATTAATAATCCCTTAGTAAAGGGGAAGTAAGTAGTTCTACTGCAAATTGATTTAAGTTCGGCAATTTAGGTAGCCAATCATGCAATATTAATGAGAATATTATATTATTTTGGCATGTTGGGGAAGTTTTGGAGTGGTTTCAGGGTTTTTTGAAGGCCTCGGGTCATTATCTTGAATGCAATTCTGAACGATCAAGGTCCTGGAGGTCAGATTCTGGGCTACCTCAGGGATCACTGTTGCCTCCAATATTGTTTAATGTGTTGATAGTGTCATTAGATTGGATTTTGGCTGGTGCAGATGTAGAGCATTATGTTTATGCAGGTAGTATTTTGGTTTTGGTTTCATTTTCTAGGCATTATTTGGATTATTTTTCACTAGATGGTGCTAGCTCCTTTATTAGGCCCCCTTCATATTTATATCCTCTAAATAGTGCTCCACTGCACACTGAGGGTGATCTAAATATTTAGCTTTTTTAATGACACTATTTTTTACTTTTATTTTTGGATGTTGATGTAATGCTGCAACATGTTCTTCCAATAGTACATTTATATTGTTTTAATAGGTACCTTATGTGAATAGATTAATTCGACTCATTATTCAGAATGAGTTTTTGACGTTGTCCAATAGGTTTGTTATAATGCTGATGACTTTTTCATGCTCTTTTTAGTCTGCAGTTGCTGCTTATGGAGCAGGTATGTTTTAAAATCTATTTCTCTCTTTTAGGCCTTACACTGTCTATCTAATAGAGAATGATATTCTGCTTGCAATATTTTATATTACATCTGTTTAAAAACAGGCAGGATCGCTTTATCAGTACCATCTATGTCCCCTCAGGTTTCACTAGCCCAGTTTTACTCACCACTTCCGACCCCTTTATTTTTTGCAGGTATAATTAACAGCATTGTACATATTGCTGATTCACTCACACCTGGAAGGAAGGCTTTATTATGAACTATGGGCACCAACGGGGACAGTGCCGCCCATGGTCAAAATAGTGACCCCAGCATTGAAGGGTTTATGAGTTATATATGGATTATCAATAGCATACTCCCCTCCCACACACAGTTTTGTGCACAGCCACAAGCAGTCACCCAATCCAGGTCCCCCTGACAGGTCCATCTCCATTGTCACCCAACACTTGGAACTAGCAGAATTCATCCACTCCACCCCTGGCACGACACTGCGTCGCCGCATAATACCAATGGAGATTAGGGACTCCCATTACCCCCTCCCCGGGTGAGCGTTGTAAACGGGGCGCTGGGTGAGAATGTCCACAGTCTTTGGCAAAGGCAAATATTTAGTAATGACTTTGCCAAAGGATTGTGGGAATATGTATTCCCATTCATACCAGAATCAGCAGGGTTCACAAATAAATGAGTTGTCTTGCTCGAGTGTTAAGCAAAGAA